>PVJA010008087.1:0-20636 GCA_004027025.1 Myocastor coypus
TTTTGTTTTGTTTTGTTTTTGTTTTTTTTGACAGTACTGGGGATCGAACTCAGGACTTTACACTTGCCAGGCGCTCCATGTACTCTTTGAAACAGTACAAAAGGAGAAAAGAATTGAATTGAGTTCCAGTCTGTTTGGAGTAACATAGTGCTGATAGCATGACTTCTGAAAGGTTAAATATTTTTGTGTTTGCACTGGGATTACTGATAGGTGTGATAAAGAGCAGTGTTACTTCTAATAGGCTAAGTCGTTCTCTCAGCTGCTAAATTTAGTAAGATGTGTGCACTCTATTTGGTACAGAAACAATGATTCTCATTCCCCACAAAAAAGATTTGTCATGGATTTGTCATGCCTTAACATAGATACTTGCAACTTCTCTAACAGAGATACACATCACTTATTTGTTTCCTGTGTTTCCAACTGCATCTGAAAATGCATCTGTTTGCTCAGAATGTCTACTCAATAAATTCTTTGTCACTTTCCTGAGAAATTCAGATGTGGGTAGGATGCTGTACAGAAAGTGGTAAAATTTGAAAGATTATATAGTTGATGGGGGCCCGGCAGGATGGCTCAGTGGTCCAAAGCCCCTGCTTGGGGAAGCTTGGGCGGCTTCAGGGACCACAGTTCGATCCCTGGCACCACATGCTGTGCCAGCCCTGCCCTCAGGGTAGGCTGAGCCAGCCATAAAAAATGAGTGAATAAAGAAACAAAGGTTCTGAAACAATAAAATAAATAAATAAATTTTTTTTAAAAAAGAAAGATTATATAGTTGAAAGTTAAATTCATTTCTGTTTCTTCTTTGATTTTATTTTGTGCTGTGGATATATATTTGTTGCTATAGTATAGTATTTTAAAATACACTCTGGCTTACAAAACTAGTTGGCCACACTGCTGAAAGCTTATGTATGTATAGAGATATTTTTCTGCTTTCAATTTCATCATTCTGATTTCCAATATACTTTATAGATTAAAATTCCAATGAAAAAATATTTTTCAGCAATATTTTTCAGCAATTTATTGATCTGATTAAGACTCATTTCTAAGAAATGTCTGCTCTCAGCTGTGTAGAATGCATAATCCTTTAGTGGTTTCCAGTCTAAAAGGTTGAACTAGATTCTGAATAAAGAACTATTTGTTGGGCCCGGTGGGTTGGCTCAGTGGTCTAAAGCGCCTGCTTGGGCAAGCTTGGGCGGCTTCAGAGACCGCAGTTCGATCCCCGGCACCACATGCTGCGCCAGCCCTGCCCTTGGGGCGGGCTGAGCCGGCCATAAAAATGAGTGAATAAACAACAAAAGTTCTGAAACAAGAAAAAAAAAAAAAATTGAAAAAAAAAAAAAAGAACTATTTGTTGAAGTTAAAGTGTAACAATTGGTACAGTTGTAATAAGGCCCATTATATACTGTGGCTTTTGAAACTCATCTCCAGAATATTCATTACTGCCTGATAAGTGTATATGTGTGTGTGTGTACATGTATGTGTGTGTATATATCTATATATATACATACTAAAAACTAACATATAAACATATGTATTTTACTTACATATGTTTAACCAAAATATTTATAAAAGAATACTTACCCTCACATATAGTATACTCTTATTTTTTTGTTTTTTGAAATGTTAGTTGGAACTTACTGAAAATTGGTCGTATGACCTTTATAAATAACAGCTTGATGCTGGGCATGGTGGCGCACGCCTGTAATCCCAGCACTCAGGAGGCTGAGGCAGGAGGATCGATGTGAGTTCGAGACCAGCCTGGGCTACAAAACTGAGCTCAAGGCCAGCCTGAACTGCACAGAGAGACCCTGTCTCAAAAAAAAAAAAAAAAAAACTTGAAAAATATAGTGTATGACAATAATAGAATGGCCATATGACCAGAAAAGAGTATCACCATGTAAAAGATTCTGTATCACTTTTGTAATAGTAAGAGAGGAAAGAGGGTTGGGCATCGTGTTGCACACCTGTAATCCCAGCACTTGAGAGCCTGAGGCAGGAGGATCTTTGTGAGTTTAAGAGCTACAACATGAGCTAGCCTGAACTGCATAGTGAAGTCCTGTCTCAAAAAGATTAAAAGAGCCGGGTGTGGTGGCGCACGCCTGTAATCCCAGCACTCGGGAGGCTGAGGCAGGAGGATTGGTGCAAGTTCGAGACCAGCCTGGGCTACAAAAGTGAGCTCAAGGCCAGCCACAACTGCATAGCGAGACCCTGTCTCAAAAAGACAAAAAAAATATATATATATATATTAAAAAAAAAAAGACAGGAAACAAAGCATCTTAATCAGCTTGCACAGCCATAACAAAATACCTTCAACTGGGTGGTTTAAATAGTGAAAACTCTATAGTTTTAAAAGCTAATGAGGACTTTCTTTTTGTTATCCTCCCATAGGGGAGAGGTAAGCAAGCTCTCTGGTGCCTCTTCTTTTGCAAACACTAATCTCATCATGAGGGCAGCCACCCTATGACCTCATTTAATTCTTTCTGCCTCCAATTTGCCCTATCTTCAGATACCACTGCCTTGGGGGTTAGGGCTTAAACATAAGAATTTTAGCTCAAGGAAGGGTATGCATTTCAATTTATCACACTAGCTTTGGCTCTTTAGGAAGTCTCACTTTATGAATGTTAAAAAAAGGTGGAGAAGCCACTCAGGATTACATTCTTCTCAGCACTGAGTTACTCTAATGTGTAGTTACTAGTCAAGTTCCATTTCTGACTTAATATGTATATTTATATCTCTGATGTTCAAAGATAATTTAAAGTTTAGCAAGTTTGAAGACATCAAATGATTCAAACTTGAGCAAAATAGTTATTATGAGTTTTTCTTATTCAAAAAAGTTGCAGAGCTTGGGCTGGGGAAATAGCTCAGTGGAATAAGTGCTTGCCTGGTGAGCACAAGGTCCTGAGTTTGATCCCCAGTACCAAAAAAAAAAAAAAGTTGCGGAGCACATTGGTTTTGTCTCTTTTTACATAAGAATATAAAAAAAATTTTGTATGACTAATCAAGCAATTTTTTCATTGCAAACTATGTTATATCATAAATATAATTTTCATTTAATTTGGCACCCACATTCAGATTTTGCAAATTTGGTTATTACAAGTGTAATGCAGGTATGATAAAGTTTTTCTTTGTTTTGCTTTCTTTTGTGATACTAGGAAGTGGAGTAGCCTTGTTTTTAATATCTATGGTAAACATAAGTTATGTTTTAAGGTTTGAACAGAAGCAGAATTTATTTTAAATCTTTTTGTGTTAATGCTTTTTTCACATTGTGTTTTTATTTGTGAAACAAAAGCCAGTATCACTCCCTGTATTTCATTAAATTTTCTTTTTCCTCCACACTGCTTTGCTATTGAGAATTTCAGGTAGGAATAATATTTGTAACAAAAGTTCACTCTCACACACCTTCTTCCACACTCTGGTTTTTTGGCCAGACTTCCTTTCCCATACTGCTCTTCAGGGGTAAAGAGTATTGAAGAATGGCCTTGGAGCAGTGGCAGGAGGCTGAGGTAAGAGGATCACAAGTTGGAGGCCAGTTTGTCTCAAAATAAACCTTAAGATGGGGATGTAGCTCAGCGGTAGAGACTCCAGGTTCAATCGTGAGTACCAAAAGAGTGTGTATAGTATTAAAAGTGTGGAGTTTAGGTCTCATATTTTTTAAAAATCCTGAGCAAGGTTTGGTAACGCACTCCTCTAATCCCAATGGCTGAGGTAGGAGTATTGTTACAAATTTGGGGCCAGACTGAACTGCATAGCAAGACCCTATCTCAAAAGACCAAAAAATAATTAATTAAAACAAAAATTTTTTGCTTAAAAGAATAAGCTAAACCTGAAGTAATTTAGTCATCTCCTTTGAGGCAGAACATATTTTTTTAAGTTTGTTTGTTTGTTTGTTTATTTATTTTTATGGCTGGCTCAACCTGCCCTCAGGGCAGGGTTGGCGCAGCATGTGGTGCCAGGGATCAAACCGCGGTCCCCGCAGCTGCCTAAGCTTTTCTAAGCAGGCGCTTTAGACTACTGAGACATCCTGCCGGGCCCCAAGGCAGAACATATTTTATGCCCAATTAAATCACACTAAAAATGATAAGCGACAGAAACATTTTACTACCATTGTTTCTATTATCTTGGTGTCTATTAACTGTTGTCATGGTGATGGTTTACTTAGGCATAGTATGTGTTGAAGGTTTTATGTACTGTATCTCTCTCTCTTCTTTCTCCCTCTATCTCCCTCTCCCCTCCACACACATTCTCTCTCTCTCTCTCTATTTATATATATATATATATATATATATATATATATATATATATATATATATTTTTTTTTTTTTTTAATCAGGAATTGAACTCAGGCCCTTGTGCCTGCCAGGCAAGTGTTTATTCCACTGAGCTATCTCCCCAGCCCCTATGTACTGTGTAACTCTGGAGAGCCAGACACTATAAAGAGACATGAGACATTAGAGATTTTACAGTTTAAAACACACAAATAATCTTAACATAAAGAGATGTTTTTCAAAAGAGGCAAATGTTTAAGTTTTATTCTGTTAATATTTTAAGAGCTTTACTGGCTCTAGCTTTTGATAACTAATTCCTCAGACAGGAAGTTTTCAAAAAACTCTTCTGCTAAATGTTAATTTTTGGCTACAGTATATATCATCATTTTCTGAGATTATAGGAGCTGTCAATGCCTCTAGTGAAAAGCTCTGGGAAGCCATTGTGTGTTTCTGCATTTTATTTTCTCCCTTTTTGTTTGGATACTTAAAATATCTGTGAGAGTAGAATTCATGTAGTATAACAATTCATTTGTAAGCACTATACCCTTTTCTCTAGTTTTACAACATAGATAACAAACCATAGTACCAGTAAAATAAGTCTGTATAAAACGGGGAAACATCTATGTTTTTTTCTATGCTACAATGTGACAAGAAGTGTGCAGTTGTGGTGGCCATCATCTTGGCAGGCTTATTTCACTCAAGACTGTGTGGTGCCAAGAGACTGATTAAAAAATTCTCACTTCACTGTGTATAGTTTGAGGTTCTGGCAACAAGACATATATAGCAGCCAATGTGTACAGGGTAACAAGACATTCAAAAACATGAGAAAGAGACAGCAGAATGGCAAAAGCTATGGCTACATTAAAAATAAGTCACATCCCTTGCAGTGTGACATTCTGTTTACTTCTTCCTGAAAACTTTTGTGGCCAAAATAGACTTAAACCCTTGTTCTTTTATTTTTACTGTCCGTTACACAATGATATTTCATGTTCTTTGTTTCAGCTTGAAATTTTTGTGTTTACCAGTTCATGTCATTATGTGAAGGGAAGTTGGATAGTGTGATACCAAGAACCTTTTGTACTAGTGAAGACTTAATAGAACTAATGTCAATAGAAAATAATCTATGAAAGTATACATTTGAAAAATATTCCAAGAGTCGGGCCCCAGCAGGATGGCTCAGTGGTCTAAAGCACCTGCTTAGGAAAGCTTAGGCAGCTGCAGGGACCATGGTTCAATTCCTGGCACCACATGCTGCACCAGCCCTGCCCGCAGGGCAGGCTGAGCCAGCCATAAAAATAAATAAACAAAAGTTCTGAAATAAGAAAAATAAATAAACAAAAGTTCTGAAATAAGAAAAATAAATAAATAAATAAATAAATAAATTCTTAAAAAAGAAAAATATTCCAAGAGTAATAGGAGTTCTCTGAAGTAAATGCTATATGTTGAGCATTTTTCAACTAGTGAGGTATATTTTGTATTTTTGGATTTTCTTTCAAATCGAGAATGAGAAAGCTATAAACTACCTTGAATAAGTGACTTCTAGTAATAATGCCAATTTAATCTAGCACATATAAGACATATGAATGTGTTGTAAATTGGAAATGACCACCTGGAAATAGAATTATTGGTAGACAAACTTCCTAACATTTTGTTAGGACTCCATGATTATTCTCTTCCTTTTGTAGTAATACCTGTATTGTTGAGGGGACACAATTAAAAAGAGGTGAACATTCTCTGATCTTTTACATTTATATTCTTGGAATGTAGTAAGAAACATTTCTGTTGAATTTTGTCATTTGAAAATACTCAAAATGAGGATGACTGATAGAGATTCCTACCAGAGACATCATAGAGTTCCTTTTCTTTAGAATTAGGAAATAATTCAGATGTCTCTAGATTAGTTACTGTTTCTCCCTCAGTCACCTGCCTAGGCATATTCTGGTCACAAGGGGCATCCTAGCTAGTAGCCTGAACTGTAGCTGGCTAGATTAACAGAAATTGGTAGATCTTTTGTTGCATCGCCCAAACCCAAAGAGGGGCAAGAAGAGTTATTACTAATATCAGAAACCTAAGCCGGGCGTGGTGGCGCACGCCTGTAATCCCAGCACTCGCTGAGGCAGGAGGATCGTGTGCGAGTTCGAGACCAGCCTGGGCTACAAAAGTGAGCTCAGGACCAGCCTCAACTGCATAGCCAGACCCTGTCTCAAAAAAGACAAAAAAAAAAAAAAAGAAACCTGCTTTTAGGAAACTGTAGTAAAAACCTGATGGCCGTTTTTGTTTGGATCTTTTTAATTTTTGGTACAGGGTCTCACTACACAAATGGGACTCATAGTGATCCCCCTGTTTTCAGCCTTCCAATCACTGGGATTATAGGCATGCCCCACCACTCCCAGTCTCAATCTCAGTCTCAGTGTGCCCTAGGCATGTGTGCTGGGGATCGAACCCCTGTTCCTGTACCTGCCTAAGCAGGCACTTTAGTCCACCGAGCTATCTAGCTAGCCCTTGTTTGGATCATTTGATTTGTGTGTATGGGGGGAGGGTTTGTTCGTGTATTCATGGCAAGGTTTGAGGGGTAATATTTCTAGCTGTCTTTATTATCAGAAAACAGGGTGACACCTAGCCCAGTAATCTTCATAATGATCTTCATGCAAGGTATTTAAATAATAATGGGTGTAACCATGTAGAGAAGTGGATGAACATCAGGGAGATAACATCAAGATGAAAACTTAAGGGGCTGGGGAGATAGCTCTGTGGCACAAGTGCCTGCCTGGCAAGTGCAAGGTCATGAGTTTGAACCCCAGTCCTGCAAAAAAAAAAAAAAAAAAAAAAAAAAAAAAAAAAGAAAGAAAACTTATCAGAAGACTAATTCTGCTGAGTAATGTCAGGGACCTAAGCCACCACAGAAAAAGCCAAACATGTCAAAGTTAGGTAGACTCATCAGTGTAATAAATTGTCATTTTAAAAACTTCCATATTTTGTCATTAGAAAGCACTAAAGAGAGCCCTACCTTCCAGAAAAGATAGCTGAAGTCTTGGGTCTGCACATGACCATTATTTAGAATATACTGACTCATTCATGGATGCCAGTAGCGATGTATGAGTTGTATTTGACAACTTGAGATGACTTCTCAAACCATGATCCTGAGGGAATAATTTACTTAAGGAGATTTAAGCCCTGTGTAAAATAGGCCCATGTGAATAGGAGAACGCGTATCTAGTGAACAAAGAAGCCTCTAAGAGATTTGTTACTGGAATTACAGCAATTATGGTCCTGCAGCAGGCCATAGTCACTCTTCTGATCTTGTAGCTTGTTTTCTTGACCTTACAACAGAGTATAAATTAGACTCCTTTTGTGTTATTTTACCCCCATATGGTTATTTAGGTTACCAATCTGTCTTACTGGAAAACCAGTAGAACAGATGAAGTGGTCAAGAACATAGCTTCAAAGATAGAAAGTCTAACATTGTGCTAATGAATTTTTTTACGTTTCCGGTAGATCTCACAGTGAACTTCTCTGTATGTTTGAACATGCTATACTTAGTCTTAATAAAAATGGCCATAAATTAAAAGTTTTAGCATGAGCTGTAAAACCTGTTAAAATGTACTTTTGATATAGTAATTAAAATTATATTTTTAATGACTGCTAGAGTATTAAAGAGATGGTTTCCAATAGACCAGTTCTGTTGATATTTATATATAAAGAAAAGTTGTATTTGCTAGAATTACATTGGACTTCATTATATCAAGATGCTGAACTACCTTAAAAGAAAAATTTTGAGGGAAATCTTACTAGTCATTTTTTTTTTTTTTTTAAGATGTAACTTTGCATCCTTTGTCTCCTGAAGTTTTGTGAATACTCATAATTAACATTCCCTTTTCAGGAACTATAATTTAAATGATGCTTGTTTTAAGGTACATGAATAAAACCACATTTGAACTCAATATAGGCTTCATTTATATTACATACTTGATTTTGGTTAGTACTTGTTTATTAGGATTAATAGTGTTAACTAGGAAGAAACCTCTTTGAGTCAGATACTTAATATGTAGCACTTTTTCCATTTTGTTTCATTAAACATAGTTTTCCTTAGCACTAACTTGTGTTTTTGTTTTTATAGTCTCTTGTTTTCAGCAGCCACTGTAAAGCAGTGAGTGGCTACTCAGACCAGGTCATCTATCAGCGGAGATCAGCTACCTCTTCACTTCGTTGCTGCCTGCTCACTGAGCTACCATCTTTTTTGTGTGTGGCCAGTCCACGAGTAAGTGCCACAGGAGGGAAGAGATGAAATAAACCAATTTCCAAGGAATTTATTCCTTAAATAGAACTCTTCTGAGCTGTTTGTTCTTTGAGAAACATATAACATCAGTACTAGAGCCCTTGCCTAGCTTGTGGAAGGCCCTGGGTTCAGTCTCTAGCATTGCAGCAGTGTGTATGTATAGAGGGGTTGGGGCAAGCATATCCACAGTCCTGGCCTTCCCAAGACAGCACTTCCTCACCTGGAATTGTATGGACTTGAAAGTAGCTGTATAGCAGACAGTTTCTTCTCATATAGTCAGCGACTCAGTTACAAAGGGAGCGAGCCATCTGTCAATTATCACTAATGGCAGGTTCCAGAAGAGGGAGCCCTTTGTCACTTGCATTGAGGTTTTTGAGGCTTTTCAGAGGAAGAAGCCTGATTATGGGGAGATTTGATCTGGCCTTATCACCTCAGCACAGTCCCCACATAACAAAAGGAAACAGAATGCTCCAGTACCAAGCCATTTCTGTGATATTTTCTAAGATCCTAAATAGTCTCACCTGAACTATGTGTGTGGCTCACAGATCTGCTCTGTCTGAAAATTGACTGTTGCATCTTGTTCCCCATTCAGCAGCAATGCTGTTGGTTTGCAGAGCAGGGTAGTTTCTGTGTGGTTTCTACACTGAACTGCAGCCTGGACCCTCCCTACCACCCTGTTTATTGAAATGGCACTAACAAATGTCACTGTAGCAAAGGCTTCCACTGGCTGACAGAGTTATTCACTTTGCCTCCATCTTTCCCTTCCTTTTGTCTCATTGTTGGTCAGAATCAGGCTGTCTTCTTCCATCCATAAGGGAGGGAGGCAGAATAGAAACATGGCCAGACTCAGTATTTAGAGAAAAGAATGATTTCTCCCTCTCCCCAGCTGGTTTCCTTTTGCTCCAAGAGATTGCTTTCACGTAGCCAGGGTGTGTTGTGAGGCTGGCATTTCTTACTGTTTTGTGTATATGGGGTTTTTTTTTGTGGTTTTGTGGTTTGTGGAGTTTTTTGGTGGTACTGGGGATTGAACTTAGGATCCTTTATATGCTAGGCAACACTCTACCATTGAGCTACATCTCCAGGTCGTTTATTTTTCCATTTAGCCTAACAAATCTGTTTTCATAGGTCTATTAAAAGAAGTCACTTTTTCAGTCTTCCTTAAAAATATGTCTACCATTATTTTTTGTTAACTTTCTACCTTATTTAAAATTTATCAAAAAAAAAAAATATATATATACCAAAAGATAGCCAGGTACATGCTCTTAGCACTCATGAGGCTGAGGCAGGAAAATGACATTCACTTCGAGATGAGGTTGGGCTACATAGTGAGTTCAAAGCCACCCTGGATTACACAGTAAGACCTTATTTTACCTTTTAAAAAAATCCTGAAAAATACAATAAATGGAAATGAGGTAGAGTTCCATTGACTCATGCCTGCCTAGATGTCTAGTCTGCTAGTCCTATGCTGTATGAACTTAATTCCCTTACCACTGTCAGCTTGTTGGTTTATATTAGCTGTCTAGAAAGTATTTGGGGCCAAGACTGGGTATGGTGGTGTGCACCTGTAATCCCAGCACTTGGGATGCTGAAAACAGGATCACTGTGAGTTTTTTATTTATGTAGTGAGACGTGTAGACCCTATACTACATGTATAAATTAAAAGAGAGAGAGAGAGAGAATTTGGGGCTGGCAAGATAGCTTAGTGGACTATCTTAGACAAGTGTGCCTGCTTAGACAAGTGCAGAGACCATATGCCGAGCCAGCCTGAGCCCCATGTTGGCCTGAGGCAGCCACATAGTCCAGGTGTAGTAGTATACCTGTAATCTCAGCACCAGGGATGCTGAAAACAGGAGGATCTCTATGATTCCAAGTTGTATAGTGAGACCGTATAATAACCAAATACATTAGGAAGAAAGAAAGAATTTGGATTTCATGTGTATTCTGTTCTTTCAAAGTATTTTTGGTATTAATGCAAGGAAATGGACTTTTTTCTAGAATGTAAAGCCAGTTGCTTTCATACATGGCAGCCTCTGAGCCTCATTGTTGCATCGTTGATTTTCTTTTCATTCTTATTTATTTATTTATTTATTTATTTATTTATTTTGTGGGACCAGGGTTCGAACTCACGACCTTGCACTTGCCCAGCAGGCACTTGTGCCTCGGAGCTATCTCCCCAGCCCCTTCTTTTCATTCTTAATCACTGTATACCACTGTATAGAAATGAGCACTCTGGGCCAATAATTGTATTTATGGGCATAAAAATTCCTCCTTAGCACTGGAAGCTCCAAAACTCTATATAACCAACAACTCTCAAGAATAACCCCATTCAGGGGCTGGGGAGATAGCTCCGTGGCACAAGTGCCTGCCTGGCAAGTGCAAGGTCATGAGTTTGAACCCCAGTCCTGAAAAAAAAGAATAACCCCATTCTGCTGGCGTATTCATACATACACAGCCCAGCTGCTCTACTTCAGTATTGTTTTCAGAGGAGGCAACAGAAGTCTAAAACTACCATGTCTCGTGCTGCTGTTTCCCTAACAATAAGTGTAGCTTGAAAGAAAAAAAACAAACAATGAATAGCTGTGAATATGTGTCCTTAAGTAGGGAGCAGGGAAAGCGTTTTGCTTTTGGCTTGAAGGCTATGCTTCAAATTTCCTGTTTAGCCCCTCCTATTTATCTTTAGGGTTTCATCACTTAGCAAGTGCTGAACCTGAAAATGAGTAAACTATGCTTATAAAGACAGGAAAAAGAATTGAAACATGTCTGAATACTTTATGTACATATACACAACTCTTACCTTTCAGATCAGTCCTATAGTGTGAATAAGGCAGCATTTCATGAAATACTTTTATCTTCCACTGTTCTAAACTATTTGTATGGGAAAAGAGAAGTTGATTTCCTCTGAAGCCTCAAAACTGACCAGGGAGATAGCTCAGCGGCTTAAGCACCTGCCTGAAGCCTCAAAACTGAACTTGAATTAAGAGAAGGTAATTTCTCTAGCATATTATGTGAAAATTTTAGGGTTAGTTTCACAATAATTGTGTCACTAAGGAAGAAATTATAAGAGCTGTTTCATCAAAGCTGAGATGATGTTTCTACAGGGTTAATAAACTAAGACCTGGGAATTCAGCACACCAAAAAACAAAAGTGCTTGGAGCAGTCATGCTTCCCAGAGCTAAAGCAAGATTGTACATGTTTTCAGGAAGGACGCTCTGAATGCTTGAACATGGGCCCCTTGAGGTACTGTAGTTTTGAGGTTAATGAAGCAAGAAACAAGGCTTGGTGATACTGGACAGTGTACATTTCCATTTGTAGGGAGAGAAAAATGGCATTATGCTTTATCTCTGTTCCTTCTGAGCCACCAGGAGTGCCATTTGGTGTTAATGATGGATGAGAGTGTCTAAAAGTTATCCGGAAGCAGGTTTTGTTCTAAATAGAAATGGACATTTTTATCCTCTTTTAGACCTCACAAGTACACTGCTTATGTACTTACAAAATGACATTGTGGTTCTTCATATATCTTGATCCAAGGCTCTTGGCAAAGAGGCTTACCAAAACATTAAAAAATACTTCACTAAGAATTGTGCTGTGGATTGAGACCTGAGCTTGGAAAGATATCACCAAAATGAAAATTTTAAATTAGGTGAAAGTATGTTGGCTTGTTGGCCCTGTAAGTGTGCCTAGAAATGTGAACTAGGCTTTTGCCTTTCATCTTGAGAAAACAGGCCCTGTGTAAGTCCAGGTGTGTTCTACTTTTCTACCAGCAAAGAAAATCATGTATCTTTGAGTGTAAAATTGGTCCCTGTCAATGTCTCCTTAGAAGAGACTTAGTATACTCATCTAAGAGTACACATGCCTTTTGAGATACATAAAGCTGGTTGTATTTCTGAACTCTAAACCATTGCAGCTGGGCATGATGGCACACACATCTAATATTGGTTACAAAATGAGTTCAAGGGCAACCTGACTGTATAATGAGACTTTGTCTCAAAAAGGCAAAAATAAATAAACCAACCAGTGCTGCTTTAACCATTTTTATAGTTCAACTATTATGGATTGTGAGGTTATGGGGCTCACCTTCTACATTGGAGAAGTCTGCTCTAGCACAAGATCTTCCAGTACAAGCCATAGCAGGGAGAGCTTGGTTTTATTTACCTCCTTTGTATTTCAGTCTGTCTTTACGTGTGCTCAAGTATCTGCTGGAAAAATAAATACACTGGGAGCAAGAAAACAAACTCCTGAAAGGATAAAGGAGCTAAGAGATGCTATACTGTCTGGATGAACTGATTTCTAAAATGAACCTGGGTGGGATTTGGAACTCTGGTCCAGGTTTGCAGTGGCCTCTGTAATTATGTATCTGGACTGTAGATGGCATTGCATCCCAGCAAATTCAGTTAAGGTTCACAGTACTTTATTCTTTGGTTATTGATAAATGTTCTTTCTTTGATCTTGTTCTCAGCAGAGTCATCTGCAGCTACATGTTCAGTTAATTTACTATTTATATCCCCAAGACAGTGTTTCTCAATGCTTGGCTTGAGATGCTGGACTGCTTTTTAAGAACCTCAGTCAACTAGCCTATCCCTCGCCACTTCCATATTAAGATACATACTTTTCACCTTCTCTTAACCATATTCTGATAGATACTAAAATTTGAGAAAGTGTTCTAAAATTCGACATGGCTGGACATAGTTTTGCATGTCTGTAATCCCAGTATTCAGAAGGCTGAATCAGAAAGATTACTATAAGCTGGCCTCATAGTGAGTTGAAACACATAGCTTGAACTATGTAATGAGACTTTGAAGAAAAGAAAGCAGTTGGTTGACATGAAATACATTTTCACATAATAATACTACATGTAAAAAAAATAATAATAATACTACATGTAGTACTACATTTCATGTAGTGAAATAAATTTTTCCCATGTGCTTAGCCCATAATAGAATTACCTAGCTAGTAGTATATTTATTTATTTTTCATGCAAGGTCTTGCTATACAGCTCAAACTTGTGATGCTCATGTCTCAACCTCCCTAATGCTGGGATTACAGGCATGTGCCACCATGCCCCCCCCCATTGGCATTCTTGAGGTTCTAAGGCCAGCATAGCATATAGTACCAGGGATTAAACTTGGGATCTTGTGCTTTCCAGACAGACATTTATGCCCACCAAGCTATCTCTCAGCCCACAGCTAATGTTTTATGCTGATCTCTCATTCATTTGACCTTGCTCTTTATACCCAATTTCTCCCCATCTCTTAGTCTGCCTGCAAAATTCTTCTGATAAATTTACTCCTTTTAGTGGGCTTTCAGCATTTTTGTCATCTGAGCATGTCTGTAATCCCAGTATTGGGGAGACAGATCATCACCACCTTTACATTTTAACAAAGGACAGGCGGCAGGCAGCCTTATCATCCTTTAGCTCGTTATCAGATTATTTCTCAGCCTATCGAGTACATAGCTCCTGTGTAGATTGGGAAAGACCCAGATAGCTGGAGGAAGATGAAACCGTGTTTCGTTTGTGATTTTTTTTTTTTTTTTTTTTTTTTTTTTTTTTTTTTTTTTTTTTTTTTTTTGGCAGGATTGGGGTTCAAACTTGCAACCTTGCACTTGCCAGTCAGGTACTTGTGCCACGGAGCTATCTCCCCAACCCCGAAACCATGTTTCTATATTGATTAGGAGCCCCATACTCCACCACACATGCAGCATATTAGTGTTACTGAATTGTGCTTTATGTTAAGAATGTTGCTGCCTGGCAAGTGCAAGGTTGTGAGTTTGAACCCTAGTCCCGCAAAAAAAAAAAAAAAAAAAAAAAAAAGTTGCAATTTCAAGTGAGGCATGGCAACATGCACCTGTAATCCCAACACTCAGGAGGCTAAGGCAGGAGGATTGTTATGAGTTCAAAGTCAGCCTGTACTACAAAGCAAGACCTAAATAAAATAAATAGATAGCTGGGGAGATAGCATAGCGATCAAAATGCCTGCCTAGCAAGAACAAGGATGCATGTTCAGTTGCCCCTACAGCATGCCATGCTGACCACTGAAAGCAAGCATGGTGGTGCATGCTTGTAATCCCAGTGGAGGCTGAGATTAGAGGATCACTATGAGTGCGAGCTGTGTAGCAAGACCCTTTACCAAATAGTTAAATAGAAGATTTTAAATAAATACAATAAAGAGGAAAGGAATGTTGCAGTTTCTGCTCCAGCCAGGAAATGCATCTGTTACTTGCTGGCATTTGCCTCCCTCTCAACTCTGTCCTGTCCCTTACCCTCTTAACTCTCTATTTCCCCAGTTTAGCACTCATAAGAAGATTCCTTTATCTTTCATTAGGTTTGCCAGTTAGAAACCTACCTAGGGAAGGGAAGAAAAAAGTCTTGATTACTTTTGCCATAAAAGCATTAAGCTTCATATATGCCAGACCAATACTCTAAAATGTATGTATGTATGTATGTATGTATGTAGTATTTGACACAGGGTCTTTCTGTGAAACTGGGGCTTACATGGCATGTGGTACTGGGATCAAACCCAAGTCCTTGTGCTTGCCAGGCAGGAGCTTAGACTGCTGAGCTATCTCCCCATCCCCCAGTACTCTTAAATGAATACATAGCTCCAGCTCCTTTTCCAGCCATCATATGTATGGCTAATAGCTCCTTAGCTCCTTAGCTAAAAACACTGTCCAGTAATGAGCAGGGTGGCAATGACTGTGTATGTATATATGTGTATGTCTGTGTACACATGTATATTATTGCTGGCCTTGTATCCTGGTTTATATATATCCTCCAGTTTTCTTTGTATCTTTAGTTTGTTTGCAGGTTTATGTACTGGAAGTTAATCTTTTACCCAATGAAACTCATTTTTTGAACAACTTAGTTTGTCATAATAAAGTCGTATTTTAAGCTAATTGCCTAAAATTTCAAAGTTAATCTGATTCAAAACAGATTAGTGTGTATGAAAAAATATAAAAGAACCCTCTATTGCAGGTCACCGCAGTGCCATTGGATTCTTATTGCAATGACCGAAGTGCAGAATATGAGAGGCGAATTCTGAAGGAAGGAGGGAGTCTAGCAGCCAAGCAGTGTCTGTTGAATGGGGCTCCTGAGCTGGCTGTAGACTGGCTAAATCGCAGATCTCAGTTCTTCCCAGGACCCCCTGGAGGACTATGGAGCATCAGGCCCGAGAATGGCTGGTCTTTTATCAGGATTCCAGGTGAGTTCTCTTGGAATGTTTCCAGCCTTGGCAAAGAGAGTGTAGGGGGATACTCTATGTGGTGGTTTGACATACTTGCCATTTGGAGTTCTTGAAATTTCTATTTTCTGTCCTTTCCCTTTTTTTTTTAAATCTTAGTAATGTTCAACAAGTAATAATACTAGTAATTTGTAACTTGAATGGAGCAATAGTTGCTTTCAGATTTATATTTAAATATTGTCCTTTTTTAAAATTTTATTTATTTTTTTCTTGTTTCAGAACCTTTATTTGTTTATTCACTCATTTTTATGGCCAGCTCAGCCCCCACCCACCCACCCAGGGCAGGGCTGGCGCAGCATGTGGTGCCAGGGATCAAACTGCAGTCCCTGAAGCCACCCATGCTTTCCCAAGCAGGCACTTTAGACCACTGAGCCATCCCGCTGGGCCCTAAATATTGTCCTTTGACAAGGAGAAAGAAATGTTATTCTTTTAAAAAAAGGATCAGGGGACTGGGGACATGGCTCTAGAATAAGAGCTTGCCTGGCAAACACAAGGCCCTGAGTTTAATCCCCAGTTCCGCCAAAAAATAAAATAAAAACAGAATCAGCAATGTGGAGTGGGTGGTGTGGTTCAGTGGTAAAGTACTTGCTTAACTGGCTTCCATATCCAACTCCAGAATAAAAGAGAAAGAGAGAAGGAAAACATAGTAGGAAAGGCTTCATATAAGATCACATGAGTAGTGGTTTGGGGTTGGTTTTGTGTGTGTGTGTGTGTGTGTGTGTGTGTGTGTGTGTTTGTTTGTTTGTTTGTTTGTTTGTTTTTTCCAGTGGAATGAATGAGAATTTCTGTCACTCTCAGCCTGGTTTAAGGAACACAGTGTCTTTTTTTTTTTTTTTAATTAAAGAATTTTATTGGGGCTGGGGAGATAGCTCCAAGGCACAAGTGCCTGCTGGGCAAGTGCAAGGTCTTGAGTTCGAACCCTGGTCCCCCCCCCCAAAAAAAAAAAGAATTTTATTTATTTAATTTTTTTTTCTTGTTTCACAACTTTTGTTTGTTTGTTTGTTTATTTTTATGGCCGGCTCAACCTGCCCTGAGGGCAGGGCTGGTGCAGCATGTGGTGCCAGGGATCGAACCACAGTCCCTGAAGCCGCCTAAGCTTTCCTAAGCAGGCGCTTTAGACCACTGAGCCATCCTGCCGGGCCAGGAACACAACGTCTTGCATAGAGCACTATAGATGTGAATGATAACAAGAGTGTGTTTTGTGCCAAAAATGTTGATAGATTCCCAGATCCCCTAGAGGGAATGACTAGAACTGAAAGGAAGCAGGTTTCATAATGGGCGCCACCACGCCTGGCTACTTCTCCATACTTCACTTTGGAGAGACTTCTTTTTCATAGAAGGAATCAAACTTGGGACCTTGTGCATGGAAGACACTGCACTGCTGAGCTATTAGAGACACAACTTTTAAGGAATTTGAACAAAGGGTTCATAGGCTCATGTTCTAAACACCTGCTGGCAACCTAGAGCAGTATTTTGCAACTACATTGTTAGCTTTGGTTCCCCAAATTCTCTGATACCTGATTATATTCATTTTATTGATATATATATCATAGAAGTAAACTAGAGCTAAATCTTCAGAAGAGACCATTTGCATTTATTTATTTATTTATTTGTTTGTTTGTTTTTGAGAAAGGTTTTACTATGTGGTCAGGCTAGCCTTAAACATAGCCTCTGAAGTTCTGGACTTACAGGTATGCACTACCACATCTGGCTCAGTATCTGCTGTTTCTGTGAGATAAATTGGATTCCAGTGCTAAGGGCCTGGTTCTTTTCTTTTCTTTTCTTTCTTTTCTTTTTGAGACAGAGTCTCACTATGTATTAGGCTAGCTTTGAACTCAGCTATATGTATCTTAGTGTCATCCTGTTAGTAGCTTTGGAAGTGCTTTGACTGGAAGATGCCATGTTTGAGCATATGAAAGCAATATTGTGCATGACCTTAGAGCTGACTTAAAACACATGAAACTAGTAGGTGATTGTATATTGTTTGAAAATCCAAGTGTAAAGTAGGCCAAGGTGAAATCCACAATCCTAGTCAGAAGGTGAGCATGGGTATTGAAAGAATCAGATAGCATCTTATTTCTTCTTCTTTTAGATCTTTAGTTCCCAATACAGGAGTAGGAGACGTATTGCTGTTGCTGTGGGAATCTCTTGTGGCCTTTCCTGTTCTTTGAAAGAAAAATGGACCTTGTTTAAATAGCAGGAAGTGTCTGAGTTCTTTTTGCATCGATAAAAAGCACCAACTTCACTGGCTGTTTACTGTGAGAACCAACCAGCTCCTCACTGACCCCATTGTGCTCTGTACACTATTTGGGGTGGAGATGGGGGGGAGTCATGTCACTGGAACCTGTATTTATCTCCTTTTCCTCAGTATTTGTGCATATTTTGTTTCTCTGGGAAGTTCTGTTGCACTCCTTTAGAGATTGGCCAAAATCTTTTGGGTTTCACACCTTGATTACTTCTCCATACTTCTTTTTTTTTTTTTTTTTTTTTTTTCTCTCTTTTTGAGACAGGGTCTCGCTGTACAGTTCAGGCTGGCCTTGAGCTCAGTTTTGTAGCCCAGGCTGGTCTCGAACTCTCAACGATCCTCCTGCCTCAGCCTCCCAAGTGCTGGGATTGCAGGCGTGCGCCACCACGCCCGGCTACTTCTCCATACTTCTTAAGAAGGATGTATAATCCTTTCAAAAAGATCTTTTCCTTGGAAGAGGGAGACTTTACTTAATGTGTTAGCTAATTTTACTACCATGGGCTACATTCTTTTTGTTTTGTCACAATGGATGATAAAAACCTATATCTAAATGAAAACACCATAGGTTTGCAGAAAAGATTTTAAGAGAGTAGAATAGATCTGTTTATTTCAGCATCTTTGGAGTTTCTGTTTCAAAGAAGGAGCTAGGCCTAGGCCTAGGTTTGACTTGGCAGAATCAGCCTGATTTGTAAGGAATTGTGTTTCTCCTGGCTTAATGCTTTGGTTAGCAACAGATGGTACTGTTGTCTGGTACAACTTTAGTAGGTCTTAAAAATTAGGTGGTATAAGTGTATAGACGTGAATTCTTGTATTCCTAGCATCATTTCATTCTAGTTAGCAAAGAAAGTAGATGTGGGAAGTAGGAATGTACCAAAATCCTTTAACCCTGATTTAGAAATCCATTGAGACTTCTTACAATTCAGGCATCAACCAGATTTGTATATGCCTTAATTTTTGAATGGAGAGAATAGTTAAATAGGCTACAATATTCTGAAGAATTTAGCTTACTATCACTCATTGGCTAGAAAATATGTAGGTGTTTTTTCTTTCTTTTTTGTTATTGTTTTAAGCCTTGTACTTTTAATGAGAACAGAAATGTAATGTCTAAAATTGATTTGTATCTTTGTGGAGAGTGTTCAGGCGCTGTCAAAGTCAAGATGCCCCTAGTAATTCAATTGAAGGAGAAGGGTAAATTTGATAAGAAATCCTTCCATTTGTTAACAAAAGTATTGCTGTTTTATGTGACTTGGAGTTTATACAGTGCCCTTCTCTAGTGCCAGAGAGAGAGCTGAACAGTCACTTCTGTCCCACCTGTAGTCATTTGATTCTTTCTGTACAATAAAGAGAAACAAAAAGAAGAGTATTCCAGTAATATAAACAGGACCAAACAAAGAGGCTGAACAAAGGTGTGTGTCACAGAGACAGGGAGGGGGTGGAGAGGGAGAGATATGCCCTGGCAATGTTTCCGAAGGTGGGAAAAGGCAGGCTCTGATGCAGGGCAATAAACATTCAGGGCACATAGCTTTGTAAAACCAGCGGCTGATACTTTGTTATGATGCTGTCAGCACATTTGTTTTTGTTCAGGTTCCAGTGGTTCTCAACGTTTCAGATGCTGTGACCCCTCAATACAGTTCCTCATGTTGCGGTGACCCCAAACCAAAAAATAATTTTGGTGGCTACTTCAAAACTGTAATTTTGGGGCCTGGAAGGATGGATGGCTCAGTGGTCTAAAGTGCTTGCTTAGGAAAGCTTGGGCGGCTTCAGGTACCGCGGTTCGATGGCAGGATGGATGGCTCAGTGGTCTAAAGTGCTTGCTTAGGAAAGCTTGGGCAGCTTCAGGTACCGCGGTTCGATCCCCGGCACCACATGCTGCGCCAGCCCTGTCCTCAGGGCAGGCTGAGCCAGCTATAAAAATAAATAAACAAAAGTTCTGAAACAAGAAAAAATTAAATTAAATTAAAAATTTTTTTAAACTGTAATTTTGCTACAATTATGATTCAGAATGTAATAAATAACATTTTCTGATGGCTTTAGGCAACTCCCACTGTGGTCATGACCCACAGGTTGAGAACCGCTGGGTTAAACAGTAATTGTACATTTGGTAAAGAGTGGTAGGAATGATGGTTTGATGGTTTAGAACTCTTCAGTTGCTCTTAGTGGTCACCTTCTGCAGTTCAGAGGAAAGGCTTTCAGTTCAAACCCCAAAACTAAGAATAGACTTGTGTTTGTCCTAACATTTTTCTTCTAATTGTCAATGTAAGGTCTCAGTTCTTTCTCTTTCCTTTTTCTGTGTCCCCCAGCCACTCACATGTACACTCTTATCCCACCCCTCAAGCCTCTTCTCTTCCCCTCTTAATGGCAGCAATTGTTTAAGGCATGTTTGTGAACCATTCTGCAAACAGGAAACTCTGCTTCCTGAAATATGATGGAAGTTGAATGATACTCAGTGGATAAGATGAAAACTTGTGAGTTAACTGTTCTGTAGATCTGTAGATGAAATCATTTCTTGTGGGAAGAGGAAAGAGAAAGCATAAATTACTGAGTGAAAGCAGCTTCATTTCACAAAGTTAATCTATCTTTCTTTCTTTTTTTTTTTGGGCAGGCTTAGGCTGCCTTAA
>PVJA010008087.1:20736-38980 GCA_004027025.1 Myocastor coypus
TTTTTTTTTTTTTTTTTTTTTTTTTTTTTTTTTTTTTTTTTTTTTTTTTTTTTTTTTTAAGGTCAGTGGTGATAGGGATGTAAGGATGATAAAATTGATCAAGGTGAAGTATGTACAAACCTCTAAGCCAGTGATGGTGAATCTATGGTACACATGCTATAGCAGGCTATTAATCACTGAAAGCTCTAAAAGGTTTGCCATCACTGCCCAAAGCTGAATATAATCACTAGGTATCACAAACACATAACTAATTAAATATAATAATAATTCTTTAAAAAGATTGATGGACTAGGGACTTAGCTCAGTGGTAGAGCACTTGCCTAATATGCACAGAGCATTGGGTTCAGTCCCTAGGAATGCAAAAAGGGGGGAAAAAAAGGTCAGGGTAGGTATGTTTATTTTGCATTTCTTATGTGTACCTGTCTGCATGGGAAGAGAGGAACAGTTCTAGGCATTCTCATGCTTTCAGAACGTATACATTTGATCACAACAAATATGACATAGGCATCATTCTTAAAGTTCACATGTACACGTAGTGTGCCTGAGCGAGAATGCAGAGCAGGGGCACTTTCAAATTCACTAGCAATAGATAGCTGATTGGTAGTCATCAACTAGGAGAGAATCTACGCCTCCCTCTTTCAGGGCATATCTTCCCAGAGCACTTTTGCAGATGGTGGTGTTTGTTTTTGTTTTTATTTGTATTTTTTGGCTCACTCAGCCTGCCCTAAAGGCAGGGCTACCTCAGCATGTGTTGCTGAGGTTCAAACTGAGATCCTTGCACCTGCCTAAGCTTGCCTAGGTAGGCTCTTTAGATGACTGAGCTATCTTGCCAGCCTCACTTCTGCAGTTGTGATTATTCTAATTTGCTTTTTTGCCTTTCTTTTTTTTTTGAGATAGGGTCTCCTAATGCAGCTCCAGCTGGCTTTGAGCCCACTTTGTAACCCAGGCTAGTCTCAAACTTGAAATAATCCTCCTCCCTTAGGCTCCCAAGTGCTGGAGTTACAGGCATGTGCCACCATGCCTGGCTTTTTTTTTTTTTTTTTTTCCCTTTTGGTTTTTTGAGGCAGTATTTTGCTTTATCATTCAGGCTGGTCGTGAACTCACTATTATAGCCCAAACCAGCTTCAAACTTACAGTGATTCTTCTGCCTGAACCTCCTGAGTGCTGAGATTACAGGCTTGTGCCACCATGCCTAGCTGCTGTAGTTGTGATTTAACGGAGCTTTGCTTTCTTCCTCTGTAGCACTTTGCAGTACTCATGACAACATTGTCTTAGTTCTAGTAATTTTGTTTGCATACAGCTTTGCAGTGATTGATGTGTTGCTTCTTTTTTTTTTTCCTTTGTGGATCCAGGAATTGACTCAGGCCCTTATGCTCACCAGACAAGCACTTATTCTACTGCACTATCTCTCCAGCCCTTGTTGCTTCAATTAAAGTTTTTTTTCTTTCTTCTTTTTTCTCCCCAGGAAAAGAAAGCCTCATCACTGACAGCGGAAAGCTGTATGCGCTTGATGTCCTGTTAACTCGGCTCAAGTCTCAAGGACATAGGGTCCTTATCTACTCCCAGATGACTAGGATGATAGACCTGCTGGAGGTAGGAGGAGGGAACCTTGGGAATCTAGTATTCCTTGGAGGAGTCATATGTTGGCATTTAACTTGAGGGAGTTATATGTTCAAAAGTAGTCAGTCTTCCTTAATGGGAACCCCAAAACTCCTCTTAGGGATTTTAGTCTATAAAAGACAAAAGCAGCTCTTGGCAGATGGAAAATAAGCAAGGACCTCTATCTGTTTCTTTGTATCCAGTGACATGAAGCACCTTTCTTTTCTAAGGAAATAATGGGCCAAGGGTGTAGCTCAGTGGCACAAGCACCTGCCTGGCAAGCACAAGGTCCTGTATTTGATTACTGGTACCAAACAAACAACAACAAAAAAAAAAAAAATAATAAGGAAATTAATTTTCCAATTTTAAGTCAGATCAAAGCCTAGGAACCTTCTTAAAAATGTGTCTCTGTGGGGCTGGGGAGATAGCTCCGAGGCACAAGTGCCTGCTGGGCAAGTGCAAGGTCGTGAGTTCGAACCCTGGTCCCACAAAAAAAAAAAAAAAAAATGTGTCTCTGCTTATGGAAAGCAAATTAAGAATTAGATTCTTATGAAAAAGCCTATACAATAGCTAATTAGCCTGGGGTAATGTAATGGTGGTAATGTAATGGTTTGCAACTACATATTTGAGTTATCTGAGAAATTTTTTAAAATATTGATGGTTCAGTCATACCCTCAGAGATTGTTGTTTAATCTGGGCATCAGGATATTTAAAATCTCCAGAAGCGATTTTGATTAACAGTGAAGATTCACAGTCACTGGTATTGGTAGTAAAAGACAGCAATATTAAGGCAACTTTTATCTCTTCAAATACTTACATGTTTAAGTTCTCTGTATTTGTCTGAGTAGTGACTTAATGATTTGAGGGAGAGGAAATCCTGAGCATAATGGATAAAGGAGAAAATGAGAGCAGATAATTACATACCATTACAGTAATACAAGAAAGTTCAAAAGGCTAAAACATCTGGTTGTCAGGAGTATTTAAATATTTTTATGTTTTCCTTTGAGTTTTATAAATAGAAGGCTTTAAACTCTGAACGTGTTATTAGCAGAAAGTTACAGGGGGACACCCACTCGGGACCCCCCTCCTGTTCTTCTCTCAGACAGGAGCTTTCTTTCCCCTAATAAATATGTTCTGCTTATTTAAAAAAAAAAAAAAGTTACAAATTAGACCATAACCCTCTATATCTGGAAATTAGGGAATAGAGAATATAGTAGTGCAAAAGAGGTAATACTGCTATAGGGAAGGTTTTGAGGCTATCTGTTTGTTTGTTTGTTTGTTTGTTGTTTTTTTGTTTCAGAACCTTTGTTTATTCACTCATTTTTATGGCTGGCTCAGCCCACCCCGAGGGCAGGGCTCGCGCAGCATGTGGTGCCAGGGATCAAACCGTGGTCCCTGAAGCCGCCCAAGCTTTCCCAAGCAGGCACTTTAGACCACTGAGCCATCCCGCCGGGCCCCATTGAGGCTCTCTAATAGCCAAGATTGGTTACTAAGTTTTGTAATGAGTTTATCTAAATTCAGTGTTATGAATAAATAAATAAATTCAGTGTTAGGCTTCTAATAATAAGGTAACTTCTTTTAAGAAGAGATGTAACATTTTAGGCCAATTTCACTTATTAAGCTTCAAATTTCATACAGTGGTTTGGTTTGGTTTGATGTCAACCTCCTTTGATTTATTCCCTGTGTAACACATGGACTAGACAGAGGAAATGAAGTTGAAGGTGGAAAAGAGAGCAGTACCTATGTAGACATATTGTGCTTTTTCAAAGTAGGGGAAACAGCACTTCAGTTAATTCTCCAAAAAGTAGTACCATACTTGTATTTACAAACCACCTGAAAAGTTTTTCTCATCTTATGTGCTAACTCACCATCATGACATACTTTCTGCAGTCAAATGATTCAGTCCTATAAGTTACCAAAATGCCAATATAAGTACCTGTTCACCTTTTCTAATGAAAAGTTAATTTTTATTGTGTTTAGGTAATTTATGATCAGTTTTTTTTCCATACAGTATATTTAGTACCTTGCATATTGTTAATAGAACAAACATTCTGGTTTATATTATGAGTAGGTCTTTTTTTTTTTTTTTTTTTTTTTTTTTTTTTTTTTTTTTTTTTTTTTTTTTTTTTTCACTCCGAGGCAGTATCACACTGTATAGTTCAGACCAGCTTTGAGTTGACTGTGTGTGTAGCTTAGGGTAACTTGAAAATTGTGCTGTCCTCCTAAGTGCTGGGATTACAGGTGTATACCACTACACCTGGCTGTCAATTTCTAAATGGGAATATGGGAAAATGTTGTTAAGATATGTCATCATAGGAGAGGTGACTGAACTGTTGTGTTTAATGTAAATCTTTTTTTTTTTTTTTTTTTTTTTTGTCTTTTTGAGACAGGGTCTCGCTATGCAGTTCAGGCTGGCCTTGAGCTCACTTTTGTAGCCCAGGCTGGTCTCGAACTCGCACCAATCCTCCTGCCTCAGCCTCCCGAGTGCTGGGATTACAGGCGTGAGCCACCACGCCCGGCCTTTAATGTAAATCTTGACTATGTTTAAAAAAAAAAATTCCTGGGCCACCAAGATGCTGCAGTGATCTAAAGCACCTGCTTAGGAAAGCTTAGGCAACCACAGGGACCATAGTTCGATCCCCGGCACCACCTGCTGCACCAGCACCCCCACTCCCAGGGCAGACTGAGCTGTATATACCATCCTAACAGCAATCAAAAACAAGAGCTGTATGTATTTCTTTTTTTTTTTTTGGTGGGACCAGGGTTCGAACTCACGACCTTGCACTTGCCCAGCAGGCACTTGTGCCTCGGAGCTATCTCCCCAGCCCCAAGAGCTGTATGTATTTCTGATATTCCTCTCAAACCAGATGATGCTACCAACCAAAACAATTTGAATATCTTTCCTGCAACAAGTGATTTTTTTAAGATACAATGCATTTATATAGGTGAATTGTCTTAAGGTGCTAAGAATTATGAAGTTAGGATGCTATGGATTTATTAAGAGAGAAAGTCTTTTCTCTTTCAAGGATGTATTAGTGTAGTATAGAATCCTAAAGTTCAATTCACATTAAAGGGATCTACCAAGGGAGCATGAGTGAGTACCCTAAAATAACCAGGCCAAATGAAACTGAGTGTTATAAGTGGTTTACATTTGATACAGCCCTACATTTGAGTGCTTCACTTTCTGCACACACTTCTGAGTATTCATTAAATATTACTGACTAATGAACTTTGTTCAGGATGAATCTGAAACCCAAACATTATCTCTCTGTAAGCAGTTGGGATTAGAGTGAATAGGCATAGTGGGTAGAATTTACAAATCAGGCAACTTGAGAACTTTATAAATGTATGTGCATCTCTGTGATGAATTCTAAATTTAGGGGAAATAAGATTCAATGCCTGAGTTGCTCAACTGCTCATATTTCTTAGCTATATGCTGAAACCAAGGAATGTTGCAACTGTTTATACATTTCTAAAACTAAAATAAAACAATATTGGGCCAACCAGGCCCCTGGGGCACACTGAGCCAGGCTTGAGAATGAACATGTTGGTGCACCCCTGTAATCCCATAGCTTGGGAGGCTAAAAACAGGAGGATCACTACAATTCTAATCTGTGTAGTAAGACTCTGTAGACCTTGTGCTAAGTACATTTAAACAAAAACTTAATATTAAGTTGTTTAATCAGTATTAAGTTGTCTTGGGCCAGCCAGATAGCTCAGCAGACCAAAGCTTAGGCAGAGCACAGCAGCCAGGGTTTGATCCCTGGTATGCTATGCAAGCCTCACCCTTGTGGCACACTGAACCAGCAGTTGAGACTGGGCATGGTGGTGGGTACCTGTAATTCCAGTGCTTGGGAAGCTGAAAATGAGGAAATCATTACGAGTCCAGTCTGCATAGTGAGACTGTGTAGACCCTCTGCTAAAATATATCTTTAAAAAAGATATTAAGCTGACATAAAAGTTCATTATTTTTGTTAATAGTAATTACTAAAATGAATCATTCTGTATTAAAAGAGATTAGTCTTCAAATAAAATCTGTTTTATGGGCATAGAATTATGCTGCCTGTTTTGCTGTTATGTTGAATCATTTATTGAAAAGTAAAGGTATCAAGATCTTAGAATAATGTATAGTTAGGTCTGTATGTAGCTTTCAAAAAGTATATACAGTGATTCTCACAGTGGCTACTTCTAGTGTACATATTCATGAAGACAGAAAGGTGTGATGGTGCACATCTGTAATCCCAGCACTCAGGAGGCTGAACAAGGATTGTTGTGAGTATAGAGGCTAAGGTGAGCTACATGATGAGTTTAAATCCAGCCTAAATTACATGGTGAGACCCTGTCTCAACAAGGCAACAAAAAATTTATTCAAGCCATGTTTCAGCATTAAAATGTGGCCTAATGCTCGTATACTAAGGATCATGGTATAGAAAGCGCCCTGTGTATGGATGCTTTCCTTTGAATACATTTGACTTTGTAACAGAAAAATGATCCTTGCTTTGCTTCTTCAGTCTCCAAAGATTTTTTTTCTTTCAGGATTCTCTTTTTTCCATTAATATCTTCTGCTCTGTACAAAGAGGGAAAGAAAAATTTTCAGTAGAGTAGGAGTTAGAAATTCACCTGGAGTTACTGAAGATATGTGGAACATGATAGCATTTCTCTTTAATCCAGCCTTTTTTTGTTTCTCTTCCTCCTCTTTGTCCTCTGCCTCCTCTTTATCCTCCGATACCCTTTTTCCTCCTCCTCTTCTTTATGTTCCTTTTTTCTCCTCTTCCTCTTCTGTGTCATACCCCTATTTGGCTTCATAGTTCTAAAACTTAGCAGAACCAGAAGACAGTAAAGATACACTAGCTTTTATATGGCTAGGTTTCCATTCTATGAAAAATACCAGTTTTTAACTACTTAATATTTTCTCAATAGTTTTTCAAGTGATTGATAATATTTTACTCTTGCACATAGCATCTAAGTGGTATTGCTGGATAGGGATATTTATTTATTATATTTGATACAGAGTCTCACATCATAGGTCAGACTCGTAATGATACTGCTGTTTTCAGCCTCCCCAGGACTGGGATTACATGCACCACTGTGCCTGGTCTCGGTGGTCAGGGCTGGGGCCGGCATGGCATGTGCTGGAAGTCAAAGCCCAGTTCCTGCACTTCCCTACCAGTCCCTGCACTTGCCTACTGGTCCCTGCATTTGCCTAAGTAGGTGCTTAGTCCACTGAGCTGTATCAGTGGTCCTAGATAAGGGATTTAAAAAGAGAATACTTAATTTCCAGGGTAGACAAATTTTAGTTTGCCCAAGCGAAAGTCAAGGATATGATATATCATTAAGTATTACTTCACAGTTTAATTTATATTTATAGGGTGACCTAAAATGTTTTGGCTGTTAGAATTACTATGGAAATAGATATAAAATTGGGATAGTAGCATCCAGCTCAATGTCAAATTGTTCCTCCCGTCACCAGTTTTACCATAATTAAGTTGTCCCCTCTGCATATTCTAGTTGTTGGAAAGAGCTTTTATCTCATTATAGATAACTTGCAATATCTCTAGCTGTCCTCTTTGGGGTTTATTCCTGTTGCATCAAGCAACTGAATCTGTAGTTTAAGAAAATATGTCATTCAGTATTTTTTATTCACTATACAAGTACTTGGGAAAGAGCCAACTGTGGCAGTGCAAGCATGTAATCCCAGCACTTGGGAGGCTGCAGCAGGCAGATCACCTGCCATCAAGGTCAGCCTGGACTACATAGTAAGTAGCGCATACTACATAGCAGGACCCTGTCAAAAAAAAAAAAAAAAAAAAAGATTCGGGAAGAGTCAGCTAACTGGTGGTATGTGTGGTATGGTTGATAAGTACTGAAATGCAGAGAAATCTTCAAGTGAGTGAACCTATGAAAATAGTACAATATAGAATTAAATCCAGATAATCCATAGCTAATAATGACATTTGAGACATTGGTTTGTGTAACTTGCATGGTCAGCCATCTAAGTGAAATATCTCATTTGGGGAGGATTCATCATGAACAGACATTTTATTATCTCTGAGCAGACTTCTCTTACCTTTGGGAGTTGTGATTTTGAACAGATAGGAAGTTGAGTATTCTAAAATTGCCCCATGGGAAGAAAAAAAATAAATATGCATGACTGTAAACTAAAGTTTTCATGAGATGAATGGGAGTAAGAGAAGGAAATTTGTCAGTTTATCCATTTATTGCCATTCTACAATTTGTTTTCATACCATCCATTGGGCTAGACATGTTAACCTGTTCAAATACTAGTTAAAGATAGTCTTTGACTTCAAAGAATGCATCTATTAAAGGATATATATAATTCACATGAGCCCTGGTCTGAGTGCGAAAATAAATCGTTAACAGAACTAAGGAAAGGATAGCAAGAATGAATATATTTATTTCTAACTAAGTCACTCTTGAGGAAGGCTTCATATAGACAGTGATATCTATTAAGTGGGATTTTAATCATCAAGAAAGGGAAATTAAGACTAAAATCTAAGCCTAGTGTAAAAAGGTAGAGAAATGCAAAGGTATGTGACATTTGAGAGAAGTTGTAGTACAAAAGTAATTAAGACAAATAGGTTGAAGGATACTGTAACAGGTCTGTGAGTCCTTTGTGATGGGGTCTTACTCCATGCTACATAAAAGAAATGTGTCACATTTCATGCTTGGTACAGCTTGCTTGGACCACAAGGAAATTTTAGTACTTATAGAAAGGAGCCTGACTTTTTCCTGGTGATATACATGGCAGGTAGAAAGTAATATGTCCAAGGAGTTCAAGATACCCAGAGTCTGGAGATTTGTGACTCATCCTTAGTCATCCCCTCAGATTGTCCCCCCAAATTGTTTTAGCAAAGTAAAATTGGCATAATATGAACATAAAAGACAACCAAAATTAATAGAAGTTTTAGCATAGCAGGTTCACAGTAGGGATATATAAACATCTACCTTTATTTTTTCCAAGTGCCTAATTATCCTTTCTGTATGATGATAACAGGTGAGTGGCTTTATGGACCAGAATATAGTAATAACTTTTAACATTAATGGGGCTCTCCCACCTCTGTCTCTTTTCCACTCATGGCAAGCAGCTCTTCCATCTGGGAAGGAGTAGTTAAACCAAGGGCTGTGGAATCAATCTGCTTCAATTCCAATTGTAGACCTACCTACCACCTGTTTCACTTTAGAGACTTTATGTAGCATCTGTAAAATGAAACTGACAGTAATAGCATTTACCTTAAAGGCTATCCTGAAGATTAGCTATTCCTTAGTAATAAGCACTGAATAATCAGGGTGGATTATTATAATCAGGGTGATTCTAGTCTAGGATTGATAGCCCTGATGTTGTGGTGACCTTAAGGTATAACTAACTACGTGAACAGCAAGATTTGTAAGAAGATTGAAACCAACTATGGTGCGCACTAGTGATCCCAGCACTCAAGAAGCTGAGACAGGAGAATCACTTCAAGTTTGAGGCCAACCTGGACTACATAGTGAGGCCTTGTCTTAAAAAAAAAATTAAAAAAAGAAAGATTGATTCACCAGTATTTTCTTAAGGTTAGAGTTGCGGTTTAAAAGGCAAGAGAGGATCTAGGAAAGTGGCCCATTGGTAGAATGTTTACCTAGCATGTGCAAGGCTCTAAATTCAATCATTAACACTGGGGAGAAAAAGGGCTGAGTATCTGTTGCAGAAAATCTACCTTTTTCTTAAGATCAAAACCTGACCAGTAGTAATAGCCCATTTGTGTAATTCCAGCTCTCAAAAAGTAGCAAGAGGAATGTTGCAAGTTTAAAGCCAGCCTAGGCTACTCAGTGAGTTCAAGGGTGGCATAAGCTACATATAAAGACCCTGTTTCAAAAAGAAAAAAGGGGGGTGGGGCTAGAGAGATAGCTCAGCAGCTTAAGCACCTGCCTGGCAAGCACAGGTCGTAAGTTTGATCCTGCATACTCCCCCCCTCCTGCCCGCAAAAAAAAGAAAAGCCCAAACCCTCTAGGACTGATGATTCTTCATAAACTCTCATGGTGTAATCTAATTATTTTGTTCTGAATTGGAATATTGATGGATTTGATTAGCTGCCAAGGTATAGAGGGCTCCTGAAGATCATTATAATACTACCATTTTCACCTTTCCTCAATACCTTCTCATCCAAAACACCTTTTACTCTTCTGCCATTAATCTAATTCATTTATAGTGTTGCACCACTATGTGTGACCTTGAAGCTTACTTAAAGAGTATTTTCTGCCCCTTTTTTATTATCAGCACTGTTAAGAAACCACTCAAAGTGCCAGCCAAATAGCTCAGTGGATTAAAGCACCTGCAGGAAAAGGAGCTGGGAGTTCAATCCCTGGACTTGCCTGCCACCCCTGGGACACACTGAGATAGCAATTGAGACTGGGCATGGTGGCGCACACCTGTAATCTCAGCATCTCAGCTCTTGTGAGGCTGCAAACAGGTGGATCACTGCAATTCTGTTCTAGTAGTGAGACCCTGAACACTCTGTAGATTCTTCCTTAAAATATAAAAAACTAAAAGCAAACACTCTACAACAGAAAGGAATAGTTGGGGTGGGGAAAGAGTACCAAAACAAATGAACAAAAAAATAAAATGAAATAATAGATGAAAGATGTGTTCCTCAATGAGCTTCCCTATTTTATTTACCAGCTTTGCCTCATAGGTATCCTAGCCCACAACTTCTGCACATTCTTTATACTCACTTGGTCCAATCCACTGTACCAGCCATACTAGACTGCAGAAACCTTGTATGCAGCAACACTCACATAGTTATAGTGCTAAATATGAGTCAGGCATGAGGGCACACCTTGCAATCCCAACTGTTGAGACGAGGCCAGAGTATTACCAGTTTGATTACCAACCTGAGCAACTTTTGAGACCGTGTTGAAAAATTAAAAAATAAAGAGCTACAGTGGTCTAAAGCACCTGTTTAGGCAAGCTTAGGCAACCACAGGGACTGCGGTTTGATCCTGGACACCACACGCTGTGCCAGCCCCAACCTCAGGGCAGGCTGAGCCAGCCATAACATAAATAAAGGAAAGGAAAGGAGGGGAAGGAAGGAGAAGGGAGGGGAGGGGAGAGGAGGGGAGAGGAGAGGGAGAAAGGGCTAGAGATTCAGCTCATTTGTTTACTGGATTCAATTCCTAGTATTACAGAGAGCATGAGAACATTTGAGCAAAAAAAACTAAAACAGTTTCCAAATGTAGACATGATTAGTTTTTTTTAATAGTTATTTTAGAACTAAAGATGCATTCTTTTTTTTGTATTTTGAGGGTGTCTTTTTTTTAATCTTTTATTCAGTACAGGATCTCACTAAGTGGCACAGCATGGGGTACCAGGGATTGAACTGGGGTCCTTGCACTTGCCAGGCAGGCACTTAGACCACTGAGCTATCTCCCCAGCTTGAAAGATGTATGCAAAGACCCCAGAGGATACTTGAAAGCTGTGGATAGTGTCATACCTATAATATTGTATTTTCTTGTACATACACACATATGATAGTTCACTTTGTAGATTAGGAACAGTAAGAGATTAATAGCAACTAATGAAATAGGGCAATTATAATAAAATATTATTTAAAACTTACGAATTTTTTCTGGAATTTTCCATTTATTATTTTTGCATAATAGTTTACCACAGGTTACTGAAACCAAGTATAATATTACCATGGGCAAAAGGCAACTGTAACTGTTTTATGTTGTTTCTTATAAATAGGCAGCTATGTTGAGCTTTTGACATTAGCTTCCCTACGATGGGCTTTTTGTAGTATAATGAGAGGTCATAAAAGAGAAAATGGGTATTCATCTGGACATCATCTGTGAAAGAAATTGCAACTTCTAAGAATGGGGAAATCTGCTTCATGGCATCTTGAAGTTTCTTCTCCATTCTTAAAAGTTGTAATTCTTCTTATAGATGATGCTCATAACATGCCATGCGAGGGAAAATTACTGTTTTCTGTTTCTCCCTGATACTGAGGCTATAAATTCAAGGACTTCGATAACCAAGCACTTAGACAGTAATGGATAGACATTAATCACTGAAAGAAAACTGGATATGTTTGTAGCTGTGAAAAACATCTGATTGGTGACTTTTAGTTTAGAAATTCCATTTTGATTTTTGTTTTGTTCTGCCTACCCCATCTCCTTCATGAAGCCTGCAGAAATCTGCAGAATAGGACTAAGGTTCCAAGTAGAAACTGAGGATTCTGGCAGTTCTCAATTTTCATGAACTGGCAGTAAACTCATTTTACTTTGGCAGTAAACAAATTAAGTTCTTCTATTTTTTATATTACTTTCTTTCTATTTTGGAAGGTAGATAGATACTCAGAAGAGTTGGAATATAGTAATTCTCATGAGACTTACATACTTTTATTTTGGTTGGCAGGAATATATGGTTTACAGGAAACATACCTACATGAGGCTTGATGGCTCATCCAAGATCTCAGAGAGACGGGACATGGTTGCTGATTTTCAAAACAGGTAACATTTAATGGAAATTATAAATATTTTTATTTTTATCTAGTACTTGAAATGGTGACTGTATTAGTTACTTTTTGCTCGTTGCTGGGACAAATACCCAACACTCAAAATGAAGGAAGGAAAGGTTTATTTAGCTCACAGTTTGTGGAGGTTTCAGTCCATATTCCGCTGGCCCAAGGATGAGTGGAACAGAGCAGAGAGCATCCAGTTCATGGCAGCGGAACAGCAACAAAATGGCGGCAGAGGTAGCCAACCAACACGGCAGCAGAGCAACAGCAACAGCTAGAGCTCCAGTCTGTCTCTCTGTCTCTCTTTATATTACATTCAGGATCTCCGCCTTAGCTCCCACCCTAGGCTACACCCATAATCCCAGAAGTACTTCCACCCATAATCCCATCAGTACTAAAACCTATAATCCCAGGGATCATGGATCAAGTCTCAAACTCTAGAAGTCCCTGCCCAATGACTCCATGAGGCTTTGGGGGGACAACTAGACATAAACCATAACAGTGACTTTAAAAGAAATGTCAGTACATCTTAATTGGTTAAGAAATCACAATATGAGAGCTGGCGGTATAGCTCGGCGGACTAAGCACTTGCTTAGGAAAGCGCAGAGGCCAAGGTTTAATTCCTTTCTGTGCCGCCCCCACTCTCCAACCCGCTGAGCCGACAATGGAGTCCAAGTGTGGTGGCATGTGCCTGTGATCCCAGCACTTGGGAGGCAGAAAACAGGAGGATCTCTATGAGTCAGAGCTGCATGATGAGTCCCTGCACACACATACACATACACAAAACGCAATATAGTATTTAATGTCTTAAGAATGATTTGGCTCTGTGTGTCTATAAGAGAAAATATAACTAGTCATTTTATGTGTGTTTTTTTTTTTTTTTTTTTTTTTTTTTTTTTTTTTTTTTTTTTTTTTTTTTTTTTTTTTTTTTTTTTTTGAGTCCTAGAGATTGAACTGTGGGCAGTTGCACTGAACTGCACTCCCCACCCCCCAGCCCTCTTTTTAATTTTTGAGACAAAGTATGGCTAAATTGCTTAGGTTGGCCTTGAACTTGGTGATCTTCCTATCTCAGCCTTGCATGTACCTGTACCCCTGATTCATTTTTGTGTTTCAAATATGCTTTCTTACTATCTTGGTTCCTATTTTTTGTGGGCAAGAAGTACTTGTCTGACTATGCACAAAGGTCCTTCTCACAGGGTCATGTGAGCTCACAAGATTATATTCCTAATATGTTAGTAGTAGGCATCTTCAGATATTGTTTCAGAGCTGATTTTTTTTTTTATTATTTGTCTTGGCACTTCATTTTGCATAAATTTAAGGAAAATTATTTCCTTTTTTTTGTTTATCACATCATGGCAGTACTGTACAGCATGACAAATTGTACAGGAGTGTAGTCTGTTTAGCCAGTGGCTCTGCCACAGTACCTCTCCCACTTGCTAATGAGCCTATGAAATTTCAAATAATTCTTGCTTAGTGCTGATGGCTTACAGGGCCATAATTATCCTGAGTGGTGCTTCTCATTGTAGTAAGCAGAGTCTGGTTACTGAGAAAGCCACACTCTCATGTTGACATGTGTACTGCACTCCACCCTTAATTTTCTTAGACCTGGAGAATTGAAGAATAAAATAGTTAAGTCTGGTAATCAGAATGTTTTTTTTGTTTGTTTGCTTGTTTTTTTTGTTGTTTTTTTTTTTTGTCTTTTTGAGACAGGGTCTCACTATGCAGTTCAGGCTGGCCTTGAGCTCACTTTTGTAGCCCAGGCTGGTCTCAAACTCGCATCAATCCTCCTGCCTCAGCCTCCCGAGTGCTAGGATTACAGGCGTGCACCACCACGCCTGGCTAACACTTTCTTTTTTTCTTTTTTTTTTTCTTTTATGTATTTATTTTTTTCTTGTTTCAGAACCTTTTTTGTTTATTCACTCATTTTTATGGCCAGCTCAGCCCACCCCAAGGGAAGGGCTGGCATAGCATGTGGTGCCGGGGATCGAACCTCGGTCCCTGAAGCCGCCCAAGCTTTCCCAAGCAGGTGCTTTAGACCACTGAGCCATCCCGCCGGGCCCCATCAGAATGGTTTTGACTTTCTAGCCTTTAATTGCCTGGCTTGTTAATTAATATTTAGCTTTATAATTTGTAGGAAGTAAATTGATACATATAGCCAGTTATATTTGTGTTACTATTTTTAATTTCTTTCATTTTAGTTTTAAAGCATGGCTTAACTCAGATATAAAATAAGTTAGCATAAAACACATCCTTAGTTCATCTTAGGCACCTTCTGGTTGAGAAACTTTGCTATTGTGCTATTCTTTACAATAGAGCACAAGTAAAGAGACACATCCTGTTGTTTTGATTCAGTGTATACACAGGCCGGTAACTCCTATAAAACTATATACCAGGATTCCAGGCGACTATTCAGCCAACAATGGAAGGGAAGATCCACTTTGACCTACCCCAGTTTGTTACCTTGGAGGAACTGTAGAGATAGTCTGACTTAATTTCTCACCTACAGAAGCCATCAGCAGATTCTAAAATCAGTTATTGAAACATGTATAAGCATAGTAGTGCCCCTTAGCCCTGTTATGGTAAAAAGAGAGGATAAAAAGGTTCACTAGATGATGATAATCTCTTTCTTATGAAATCACTACAGTACTCTGTATCATGCCCATACCTACCACAGAGCTCTGACAAGAATCTAAAGTTGTGTATGCTGTGTATGATAGGTTTCTCTAAAGCGCTTATATGTATTTTCTCTGGTCAGGCTAGCACATCTATGATGTGTGCATATTGATATGAGGTAGCATGCACTGTGTGTTAGGAGAAAAGTCATAAATTAGTAGACATTTCATCTAGTACTGTTTTATTTTCTTGGGAAAATAATATTTTTGATAATTGTATTAGACCTACTTAGAAAAATCTTATTTGAATTACTTTTTCCTAAAGAACCTTATTTGAGCCTCTAAACCCTTCAACAGAGAATTACTTAAGAGTCAGTTTATGTAGAATCATCATGTAGCTAGCCATCGTTCTCATCCTATATCTACAATTAGAGAGCTGGTTTCTTGGGCTGGGAGATAGTTCAGCAGACTAAGTGCCTGCTTTGGGAAGTACAGGGACCAAGGATTCAATCCTGGTCATTTCATTTTTAAATGAAATGAAACAAATCTGGGCACACCTGTAATCTCAGTGCTGAGGAGGTTCAAAACAGGAGGATCACTATGAATCTGAGCTGCATAGTGAAACCTTGTGTCAAATATGTGAAAGTAGAAAAAAAGCTGGTTTCTTAAAGTTAAGATTATGAGTAATATGGCTAAGAAGTCATCTGTTTTGTGATGTATGTGTCTAAATTGTGCTAAACTAACCCCTCCAAATGGGAAAAAGTTCTTATAAATTCAAGTAGCTGAGACCCAGCGTGGTGGCACACACCTGTAATCCCAGTGCTAGGGAGGCTGAAAACAGGAAGATCACTATGAATCTGAGCTTGTGTAGTGATACCCTGTACCAAATAATTAATAAATAAATAAATTTGAGGGGCTGAAGTAGCGTGATGTAGAGAAAGACAGGTGTTGGGCAAACAGATGTAACTTGCTAAATATGCTTTTTTTTAATATGCTTTTTATTATTAATGAAAAAACATCAAAAGAAAAAAATGTAGTTGCAACTGGAAAGCCCTGTAACTCAAAGGTCAGCCAGAGTAAACAAGCACTCCTATTAAAAGCCATTTACGTTCCCTTCATACAAGATTTATTTATAAGGGATCCTTCCAGGAAAAAGTCTGACTGAGACTAAAGAGTGTAGCCAGGATGTCCTGGCTAGGCAGTGTTCAGAACATGTGATCAGTATGCAATCCTGGAAGCCATTTACTACGTCTTTGCTCTGGGTCTTTACTTTCCTCTTCCTACCCCATGACCTTTAGCAGGCAGATCCCTACTCAATCCACTGACCACTATGGTGTCCTTTTAGCAAACATAAGAAAAAGTGGCTGTTGCATTGATTTTTCCGTCTTGGCTAAGAGTGATATAGAGCTCCAGTGTCTTTTTTCATTCTGGTTCTTTTTCCATCGTTCAACAAACCTTTACTGCAGTTTGCTCATGCCTAGCACTATTTGTGTACTGTTTGTGTACTGTGGTGCACAGAGGCTTCAGTAGATCCTTTTAGAGAAAATGTCTTTATTGCATGGTTTCCTAAGACCCCTTTACAGACCACCCTGAAGCCTGATCTCTTCCACCTGTTCCCAGCGACCCTGTGAGATTCCTTTTCAGCCCAATAGAGGGCACCCAAACCACCCTGTTGCCATCCAGGATTCTGTTTTCTCCTGTTTAATCAGAGATACCAAAAACATTAACTTACATTATCAGTATTAGCTATATTGAGTAGGAAGGAACTTCTCAGCACTTGGATTGAGATATATTTGTTTATAAATAATATAGCAATATAATCCAAAATGAAAATAATTTCTTTAATTTTTTAATAATTTTTAAATATGTATTTATTTGGGGTACTGGGGCTTGAACTCAGAACCCTGCACTAGTCAGGCAAGCACTTATTCTATTGAGCTATTTCCCCAGCACCTCTTCTTAATATATTTTTTTAAATATTTGACATTTTCTTTTTTTTCTTTTTCCGGTACCCAGGATGGAATCCAGGACCCTGTGCTTGCCAGGCAGGCATTTATTCTACTGAGCCATCTCCCTGGCTCCATAATTTCCTTAATTAAAAACCCAAGATTTCTATAATCCTTAATTTCTGATATTTTTCTTTTAATTTATGCTTTCACTAGTTTTGTTTTCTATATATAGTCCCAGTTTGTAAGTGATTACTACATCTGGAGAGTAAGCTCTTGGGCTGTCTAAATTGTGGAAATGGCCTATCTTCTGCTGCTACCCAATCTTTTGTTCTACTTTCCAGATGCCTTGCATCTTCCCCGTGTTCCATATCTCTTGATCTCACCTATCTCTACACTGTGGTCAGACTATTGACTTTCTCAGAATTATTTTAAAATTCTTGTGCTGGAGATCCAGCCCAGCGATATGAGCACCTACCTCGCAAATATAGGGTCCTGAGTTTGTTTCCTGGTACAAAAAAAATTTATTTGTGAGCTGTGTGCTACATGCCTATAATCCCAGCACTTCAGAGGCTAAGCCAGAGGATTCACTGTGAGTTTGAGGTTAGTTGGTTACATAGCAAGATCCTGTCTCAAACAATTTCTTTTGACCTGTTACATACTTCATGGGCTTTTGTATAGCTACCAGAGAAGCTTCTAAACCTCTGCCTCAGTATCTGTCAGAGTAGAAGATAATGTATAGGAAGGGAGGAACAGTGGAAGAAAGGGTGAGACGGACTGACTGACTGGACTAACCGACGGGACTAACCTGACTGGACTGACTATTAAACCCAAGAGGCACTGAGCTACATCCTTAGCCACCCCTTTTAAAATTCTGTTTTGAGATAGGATCTTACTAAATTGCTCAGGATGACCTCAAACTTAATATCCCCCAACCTCACTCTCTTCAGTAGTGGGGACTACAGGCATACAACCTGACTGAATTGGTTAGTTAGACACTACTAGGGTCCTAAAAAGCTCCATCATCTTTATTATCATCATTGCCTTTTTGAGACAGGGTCTCACTATGCGGTTTAAGCTGGCCTTGAGCTTACTTTGTAGCCTAGGTTTGTCTCGAACTCACAATACTTGTCTCAGCCTTCTGAGTACTGAGATTACAGATGTGTGCCACCACACCCAGCTAAAAGCTCCATTTTTATTTGAAGCCTTATTGTGGTCAGACATTCTCCTGTGGCTTTTGCAATTTCATACTTGTTTTACATATCCCCTGTCTATAGGAAAACATGTTTATGAACTGGCAGGTACATTTTTTATTTGTCCTTTTTTATTTAATCATAAAAGATGACATCTTGTAGATATATTAAAATTATCAAATATTCAATTGACGATGGTTAGGGATGGTGGTACATGCCCTTAATCCTTGCAATCTGGAGGCTGAGGCAGGATTGCTACAAGTTTGAGGCTAGCATGGGGTACATAGTGAGTTCAAGACCAGCTCGAACCTTGTCTCAAACAAAAAAATTAATGATAAGGCAAATGTGGTGGTACATGCATTTAATTACAGCTACTCAGG
>PVJA010008087.1:45555-66054 GCA_004027025.1 Myocastor coypus
TTTTTTTTTTTTTTTTTTTTTTTTTTTTTTTTTTTTTTTTTTTTTTTTTTTTTTTTTTTTTTTTTTTTTTTTTTTTTTTTTTTTTTTTTTTTTTTTTTTTTTTTTTTTTTTTTTTTTTTTTTTTTTGGTACTGCCGGTCAAACTCAAGACCTTGTGCTTGCTAGGCAAGCACTTATGCCACTGACCAATCTCCCCAGATTGGCTTTTGAACTCATTACTTAGCCACCTCACCTGCCTGGCAGACAAACAGATCTAGAGGTGGTCTTCATCAATACAAGGATAGTTTACTTTGTGGGAGCGAGAAACTCATCTCAGCCACAAAGAACCAAAATAGACCTAGACCCCTAAACCTAGAGGAATAGAAGTTAGTCCATTTATTCTGGAGGTGGCAGCAGGCTCTTTGGGCTCTAAGTTGTAAATTCCAAAATAGTTTATATTTTAATATAATTTGAAATTCACTTATAAATTAGAAAGTCCCACAGTATTCCTTAGAAAAATAGGTCATGGGCCCAGCAGGATGGTTCAGTGGTCTAAAGCGCCTGCTTAGGAAAGCTTCGGTGGCTTCAGGGACCGCGGTTCGATCGATCCCCAGCACCACATGCTGTGCCAGCCCTGCCCTCAGGGCAGGCTGAGCCGGCCATAAAAATAAATAAACAAACAAAAGTTCTGAAACAAGAAAAAATAAAATAAATAAAATTCTTTAAAAAAATATAGGTCAGTAAGGTTAAAATTAATTTAACCTTAAGCTGTGTTTTAATTTGTGTGAATTCAAGTTAATACTGTGTGTGTTAGAAAAACAATAGGTTTAACTATTTGTCTGGCATTTTTCCTTTGCTCTTAGCTTTGGAAGATCCCAGAACCATTTATGCACAAGGAAGAGGTTAGTCAACTTAAAATTTCAGGAAAAACTGAATCACTCTGATTGAAAATTAGTATGTGAACATGTATTTGTGAACAGTGAGAATCTAGTTTACTAGAATCTAGTTTACTAGTAGACTAGCAAAAACATGATTTTAGCAAGTGATGAGTTAAAACCTGCTTCTCACAATCAGTGTTCTCTGTATATTCTACTTAGAGCAGGGATATTTGTGCACTTAACCCTAATAATTCTAATATAATAACCTGCCCTGTTTGCTTTTGTTTCTGTGTCAGACCTGTTTCAAATAATGTACAGAAAAGGAGGAGCTTTTGTTCCTTAGCAGCTCTATGAAAAGTCCACTGTGTTGATGGGTCAGCTTTAATTCCTGCCCAGAGACTAAATTTCCTTAGATTTTCTTGGGAGACAAAGTTCCTACCTCTAGTATTTGTTCAGTTTTTTTCATTTGTTACTGTTGAAATTTTCTTGTTTTCCATTTTACTCCTTAATTTACAAAACTCTTTCACAGACTTGTATAGCAAACCTTCCACCCCATGTCATCTTTCTTCTCTCTGCCCTCATTCCTTGCAAGGCTTGGTGTTTACAACTTTACAAAGGTGCTGACATTCATATATTTCCTATTAGTCACTGATGGGCCACACATGAAAGTTTGACCTGCTTTAATCTTTCCTAGGAAGTCAGTTCTTCAGTCCTATAATTGTTATTTGTTTTTTCCTAGAATGTCTCCCTGAGCTCTGTAAACCAGATTATGAAACTTGAGTGTTATCTCTGTCTTTCTCTATTCTGTTATCTCTGGTGCCTCTACTCCCCAACCCTCCAGTTTACTTTATGAGTAACTCTGTGTTTCTTTGGTTTACAAAAAAAAAAATTTTAGGGGCCCAGCAGGATGGCTCAGTGGTCTAAAGCGCCTGCTTAGGAAAGCTTGGGTGGCTGCAGGGACCGCGGTTCGATCCCCGGCACCACATGCTGCACCAGCCCTGCCCTCAGGGCAGGCTGAGCCAGCCTTAAAAGAAAATAAATAAACAACAAAAGTTCTGAAACAAGAATAAAATTAAATTAAATTAAATTTAAAACTTTTAAAAAATTTATTTTTAATTTCCGACATCTAATTTATTTATTTATTTATTTATTTATTTTTATTTTTTTATTTGCGGAACTGGGGATTAAACTCAGGACCTTGTACTTGCCAGGCAAGCACTTGTGCCCCTGAGCTATCTCTCCAGCCCTTCACCCTTTATTTTATTTATCTTTATTTATTTTTTGATGAGACTGGGGTTCAAAATTACAACCTTGCACTTGCCAGGCAGGCACTTATACCACAGAGCTATTTCCCCAGCCCCTGGTTTACAAATTTGATAGCAAACATCACTGTGTCGTGATTTCTCATTCTTTTACTCTCTTGCTTTATTTCATTTTGGTTTTGGCAGTCATGGTAATTAGACCCAGAATTTCCAGGATGGTAGGCAAGTACTGTACCATGAACTACATTCCCAGTCTTGTTATTCTTTTAATCTATTTATTGTTTTAAACATATGTTTTCTGTGTATTTTTCTATAAAGCATCCTATTTTGTTGTTTTTCCAAATCTCTCACCTCTGTTAATCCACTTAAAAGACAAGTAGCCACTAATTTTTAGGGAGTTTGTTCATTTGTTTGAAGTTAAATTATAAGGTTCAGCCTTAATGTTGCTGCTTGTGAGCCCAAAAGAACCCAAGTTTTGAGTCAGGGCTGTGGTTACTCCTGAGACTTTTGGGAAAGTGTAGATTTTGTAGCTATCCCCGTGTAATGATTCATAATATTGGCCTCTCCATGGTGGAGTCATGCTGACTTGGTGCACCAGTTTGACTCTATACATGTCATTTACGGATGTGGAATGGGTAATGTTGTCCCTAGTCCAACAGGAAGTCTCATTTTTGTTCACTCTGACCTTCCTTACCTTACATTATCCATGCTTATAATGGACTTCCTAGAATTTTGTATGTCTTGTTTAAAATCCTAAAATATCTTGGGGTTAAATTTGTTCTGTTCTTCTACAAGTGACAAGTGTTATGCACTTCTAAATCAGGTGTGTGGATACTGGATTAATAATAAACTTTTGCAAATAAGTTTTCATTGGTAAGCAGTTTGCAGTTTCCTCCCCAAGGATTTCACCTGTGCTAAAAATGGAAGGATCTTGTGGGAACTATGGATGTTGAGGCAAGAGGATCATGTGCTTAAGGCCAGCCTAGACTATAAGGGTGATCAGAATACGAAAAGTAGGCTCATAAAACATTATGGTATGTCCTCATTCATACCTTATTTATAGGCTTTTGGCTCTTCCCCAAAAGCAAAATTAATGAAAGAGGGCTTCTAGAACTGCTTCAGAAAGTGGCACAAATGATGGGATACATGTGTTTGAAGTGAAGAGTATTTTGAGGGTGATAAATGTGTCTTTATTGTAATAAAAGTTTTAAATATTTATATTTTACATCATACCTTGTATAGTGAGACCCTGTTGAAAAAAATATCGCCCCCCCCCCAAAAAAAATAATAAATAACTGAAAGTTTTGTCATTTAAAAAGCAAAACCAAGCTGGGCATGGTGGTACATGCCTGTAATACCAGCAATCAGGAGGCTGAGGCAGGATTGCCAAGAGTTTGGGGCCAGCCTGGACTACCTAGTCAGTTTAAGGCCAGTCTGAACTGCATAGCAAGACTGTGTCTCAAAACAAAACAAAAAGGCTAAAGCAAATGGGTACTGTAAGAAAGCTAGTGGGGGGGCCATGCATGGTGGCACATGCCTATAATCCCTGTATTCAGAAAGCTGAGACAGGAGGATTGCTAGGAGTTTGAGGCTAGTCTGGGTACATAGTAAGTTTAAAGCAGCCTGAACTTCATAGTGAGGCCCTTTCTCAAAACAACAACAAAAAGTACAGTTCAATGGTTAAATATTATTGTGTCAGACCTCAGCTCAGATGGGCATTATAATCTCAAGCTAGTCTCTTCCTTGTTGGTAAATTGGTGGCTATTCATGGTATTACAGTGAGAATTCAAAAAACTATAAATACACACTAGAGCCTGACTCACAGTAAAGGCTCAGCAGTTTACTCCCTACTATTTCTAAGAGAAATAGGAAAAGGAGACATCAAAACAGGTGACAGAAATTAGAAAGGCTACCTGGAAGCATCAGAGCGGGAACTAAACCTAAAAAGACCTATAACAAAAGGGAGAAGGATGCTGGTGATGTGAGTTAGAGGCAGAGCACTTCCAAGCATGTGTGAAGCCCATTGATCTGATGAAACACTAGTGATCCAGGTAGAGGTATGAGTCTTTGGACCAGGATGGTGGCAGTGGGACTGTAGGAAGTGCACATTCATTTGAAGAAGCATCAGCTAGCCTTAGTGACTTGATTAGATACAGAGGAAAACAGGTAAGAAATCATGGCCATTTTGACCTGGAATTCTTTTAGGTGGCTCTGCATATTGAATAGTAGTTTTAAGGGCCAAGGACTCTGTAGATTGTAAGATCACTTAGGGTAGTATATTTTGTTGTTTATTTATTGTTTTATGAACTTAAATATCCCATCCTTGGAATTCATGGAGCAGGAAATGACGCTGTTGATGGGAGCCAGAGTGCCAGGAAAGCCATGTCTGTGTCTCTCCAGAGTAGCCCAGTGATACAAGGTTGTCTTTCCTTCACACTAAGGCCTATTATTTACTCAGGCTTTGTGTCTAGACCAGTTCTAATTCCTCTATGCCTCAGTCTTATGATCTATAAAATGGAAGCCATTCTTTTTTTCAGTGCTAAAAGCCAAACTCAGAGCCTTCCCCCTTATACATGCTAATGCACCCATCCACTGAGTTGCATGTGTGGCTCTAAAACAGAGATGTTAATAGTCCCCAATTCAAGGAGATTTTGATATTTTTTTAATGTCCTTAGAACAATGATTTCACCAAAGATTAGTGATACTAACATACCAAGTGCTTCATTTGTTTGTTGCGTTTTATTGTTTCAGACAGGATTTCACTGTGTAGTTCAGGCTGGCTTTGAACTCACAGCAATCATCCTGCCTCAGCCTCCTAAGTACTAAGATTACAGGCCTGCATCACCACACCTGGCCACTTTCTTTATGTTTAAGAGGATAGGAGTCATTCCATGCTGCTCAAGGTGGTGTTAGACTGTTGGGTTCAGGTGATCCTCCTGAGTAGCTGGGATTCCAGGGAATGTGCCATCACACCAGTTTGATCTTTCTTTTCAGTAAAGAATGAAAAGGCCAGGAGCACATCTCTTGCCCAGAGCAGATGAAAAAATGTCTTGGTCTTCTGACAAGATATATCTTCTCATGCCATTATGACAGAAATCTGACCCTGCTCACACCACACCATTGCAAACAGATGACTGACAGGGTTATCCTACCCTGACTGTGGTATAGTCTTTGCTGTATTTTCGTCTTGCCCATGCAGGTGATTTTCTATGATAGTGACTGGAACCCCACTGTAGACCAGCAGGCCATGGACAGGGCCCACCGCTTAGGGCAGACAAAGCAGGTTACTGTATACCGACTCATCTGTAAAGGTACCATTGAGGAGCGCATTCTCCAAAGAGCCAAGGAAAAGAGTGAGGTAAGCACAGGGGAAGGGAATAACTATATGGGTGAGAGAAGAGAAATTTAGCCACATTGACTGGATTAACACTGTTTAAGATTCTCTTGCTTTTCATCAATCATGATAAAATATAAGTCTGTATAATAGTCTTGGCTGCTACTCTACACAGGTTGAGTCTAGTAAGGGTTCTCATGTTAGACACTGTAGTATTCAGAGGAAAAAGGATGACATTTTTGAGCCCTATTCCTAATACTCAGCTTACCTACAGCTGAGTTATATCCCAAATTTGCTAATTTTGAAAGAAACCAGGGTTTTTTTTTTTTAATCGTAATTCAGTATTAGGCTTTCTAGCAATAAATTTAACAGTCCTAAGGAAGTATTTGCTGTTCTTCCTGTTGGGCAAATAACCTGGAGGAGCCAGTTGGAAAGAAAGAAAGAAAGAAAGAAAGAGAAAGAAAGAAAGAAAGAAAGAAAGAAAGAAAGAAAGAAAGGAAGGAAGGAAGGAAGGAAAGAGGAAGGAAGGAGAGAGATAAAAGAAAAAAGGAAGAAAAAGAAAAAAAATAGGGAAACAGGTCTGCCATGAGGAAGAGGTTCAGAGATACTTATTCTTTTAGATATTTGCCTTGAGGGAATGGATACCTGGAGATGATGTTTTGATCTGTCTTATGTAGATTCAGCGGATGGTGATTTCAGGTGGCAACTTCAAGCCAGATACCTTGAAACCCAAAGAGGTGGTTAGTCTTCTTCTAGATGATGAAGAGTTGGAGAAGAAACGTATGTACTCTGAAGTACTCTGGGCCCTGTCTTCTGGGCCCCATGGCCTGGGAGCAGAAGGCACATTTGCCTGTGAGCCAGAGCTAGACAAAGCCAAAGGGTTACTGGAGGGCCTATTTTATAGTAAGACACAAACAAGGGTGTTTTGTGTAATAAAGAGTAAGATTTGTTTGTATTTTAAAAGTAAAAGCAATTTCAATATAGTTTTAGCTGACCAGGGTCTTGTATGAAGTTCAGACTAGCCTTGAGCGCACTTTTGTAGCCCAAGCTGGTCTCGAACTTGCACCAGGGTCCTGCTTCAGCCTCCCAAGTGCTGGGATTACAGGTGTGTGCCACCACACCCGGCTCAGCAATAATTCTTTATCTCCTCCCCAGAGACATTTTTATAGAGAACTTGAAGATCTACATTGCTCTAATCATACAGACTCCTCTCCTATGTGTTTCTGGCTTTGGAGAACATTGGGTTTCAGATATATCCAGTGTTCTTGTGAAGACTTCTGTGGAAACATATCAAAAATAAGCTGATGTTTGCTAGTACTCTCTAAAAACCTTTTGTTGATCTGTGTAATAGAGAGACATTAAAAGACTAAACAATAATTGAGCAGAGACTAGGGGGAGAGAAAGGCCCATGATAATTGAGTGGTGTCATGGTTTGAACCCAAAAGCCATTGAGAATCTAGGAACTCTTTTTCTTTCTCTTGATTTGGAAATCCACCAATCACTTACCTTAAATAGACTAAAGTCATATCTGGAATGTTAATGTCAGAGGATATGGCCCTTTAACTTCAGAGAATAGATATGATTGCCACTTCATGGTATTTTTTCCTTGGTAGTAAGACTACGGCAGGAAGAGAAACGGCAACAGGAGGAAACCAACCGAGTGAAAGAACGCAAGCGCAAACGGGAAAAGTATGCAGAGAAGGTATTTCCAGGCTGGGGTGCCCACAGGGACTGAGAACCCTGTATACTTGCAGAACAGACTTCTGATATACAACTTCTTACCTTAGTTGCTGATTGTTATCCATCCAGATGTGTGTGATTTTAGCAGTTATGAGTTTATAGAGGTTTGATGAGGAGAAATGCAGTCTTGGTAGAGCTGTACTCACCTCACAAGCCCACTTAGTTGGTGGTAACACTTTGCTTATGGAAACCACTTTCCAGTGCGAAACATGAGATTGATGTCGCCTGCATATACTGTTGGATTTCATAGGGCAGTTATGGCAAACCTTTTCAAGGGCACATGCCCAAACTGTAAACCAAAACCCATTTATTAATTGCAAAGTGTCAGCACTGCAATTAAACCTAAATACTGAGGTTTTTAGTTTAGAAAAAAAGTTACTGGTCTACAAAAGTGAGCTCAAGGCCAGCCTGAACTGCATAGCAAGATCCTGTCTCAAAAAGACCAAAAAAAAAAAAGAGAGAGAGAGAGAGAGAGACAGTTATCCAGGACTCAGCCTGCTGGGGTGACTTGGCTCACATGCTGCCAGAAGAGTGCATGCCAGCTATGCCATGTGTACATAAGTTCACCACCACTACAGGGGGTGTCAGAAAGATCCGATGTCCCTTTGCTCATAACACCATAGTCATCAGCCTAGGAGCCTATTTGTATTATGCCATCATCTTCAGTAGGTACACCAGTTCTTCTCTCTCAGAATTCAAATCCTCAATTGAACTTCCCTGAGAAAAACAATATTTAATGTGAAGGATTCCCCTGGTACTTCTTTTACAAAGCTGAGATATCCTGAGAACAAAATCAAGATTCTTCTACCCTAGGCTGCCATCTCTACCTATTTTGCCAGGCTTGTGTTATCTGCCGTAAAATATCTACCTAACCGTCACTTAACACTGTTTGAAACTAAATCACTCTAACATTTAGAAGAACTACCCAAGAAGAAAAAGTAGTTTTCTCACATGGGACACTGAAGCAATTAACAGCCTATATCAAATATAACTGCTGTGATAGCTGCAGAATAGAGATTGTATATGAACTGCATAGACATATAATATCACTCTTACAGTAAGTATTGGTACAAATGCAGTATTGCAGTGGTTGACAAGATTCCCAGATATATAGAAGTATATTCTGTAATTTCAGGTCCCTAGTTTGTGATAGCCTGCTGAACTTGGTTCTGAAACTGCCAAGTGTACTTCAGTCACTCAACCTTCAAGAGCTTTCATATAAATTCAGGAAATAATGACAAAAACAACTTGTATATGCTATTTGGAGAGTATGTGCACAGGCTCTTCATTCTCCTTTTGCATAAATAAACTTGTACCTATCCTCTCAATTTTGCTATAAATCTATAATTGCTCTAAATAGAATCATTAAAAATATATACTATAGCTGAGTATGCTAACACATACCTATAATTCCAGCACTCTGGGAGGATGAGGCCAGAGGACTACAAGTTAGCCCAGTGTCAGCAACTTAGTAACTTAGTGAGACTTTTTCTCAAAAGATAAAAGGGCTAGTGGTGATAGCTAGATACAGGCTGATGTCCTAGCTACTTGGGAGGCTCAAGTAGGATCCCTCAAGCCCAGAAGTTCAAGACCAGCCTGGCCCCATAGTAAGAGCCCATCCAAAAAAAAAAGGTATATATATATATAAATTTATAAATGAGTATGTGCTAGTTCAGTGATAGAGTACAAGAGTACAAATTAGCCTATGTGAGTCCTTGACTTCTATTCCTAGCACCAAAAAGTATGTCTGAAAATAAAAGCCTCCCTGACTTTTAGGAGACTGCATTTCTCCTGCCCCAGAAGTGCTGCTTTGTGGATGTACCCTAGCCTGGCCACCCTTCCCCTCCTGGAGATTAGACTGGATGTGGCTCTAGTTCAGTGTACCTTCCCTACCTTTAAACTCTTTGTTGGGCTAAGCTGCTGCTCAATGATAGCAAATATGCTTAGTATACACAATGACCTGGGTTCAGTCCCCAGCACCTGAAAGAAAAAAAAATGTATAAATTATGAATTCTCTTGTTTGTTTTGTTTTTTAAATTATGAGTTTTTAGTTTGTTAAAAATACTGTAATTGAAGCCGGGAGTGGTGGCGCACGCCTGTAATCCCAGCACTCGGGAGGCTGAGGCAGGAGGATTGGTGCAAGTTCGAGACCAGCCTGGGCTACAAAAGTGAGCTCAAGGCCAGCCTGACCTGCATAGAGAGACCCTGTCTCAAAAAGACAAAAAAAAATACTGTAATTGAGTCAAAGGTGTTGCATAGTGTTTGTGTACTATGCATAAAGTCCTTGGTTCAATCTGCAGTACTGCCAAAAGGGGGGGGATAGCTGATGATTTATGAAGAATAAAAGTTCTGTCACTGTTTTCTAATTCCACTTTACTCTTAGAGCATATCTTCATGGGTTTTTTTGGTTTGGTGTTTGTTTGATTGTTTGTTTGTTTATATCCTTATCTTTATTTTCCCAGAAGAAAAAGGAAGATGAATTGGATGGGAAAAGAAGAAAAGAGGGTCTCAACCTGGTGATTCCATTTGTTCTTCCTTCTGCTGATAACTCTAACCTTTCTGCTGATGGGGATGACTCCTTTATTAGTGTGGATTCAGCCATGCCCAGCCCTTTCAGTGAGGTGAGGCTCCCAATGGTGTTCACAGCTGTGGGAATGCATCCTGACTAGAGGGACCTGCTGCAAGATAGCCTTTGTCTCTAGTCTTCCTACTATCTGGCAGGCATGATAATTACAAGGAATAAAGGAATGAGAACAGGCTAGCTTCTAAAAAGCCCAAACAGGAAAATCTGAGCTCAGCAGGGAAGCCAGCCTCAGCAAGGAAACCACCAGAGAGAGATGGGCCATATCCCATAGACATGTTCTCAAATACAAGGGTTGTTGAGCTGTGGGCATTGAGGGAATCAAGGTCTTGACCCCTCCATCTGCAGATCTCCATCAGCAGTGAGCTGCACACTGGCTCCATTCCTCCTGATGAGAGTAGCAGTGACATGCTAGTCATCGTGGACGACCCAGCCTCCTCAGCCCCTCAGTCTCGAGCCACAAACTCACCTGCATCTGTTACAGGCTCAGTCTCAGACACCGTGAACGGTAAGTCTGTCTGGTGTACCTGAACTGTCTGTCTAGTGTACCTGAACCAGCTTTACTACCTTATGAAAAGCATTGGTTTGATGATAAGATCCTGATTCCTTCTCAGATATTTTTTTTTCTTTCGGAAAGAGTAAAATGGTGCCAAAAGGAGAATCTGTAGCACCCCACCCCCACCTCCAATATCCTTATTAAGCAAAAGGAAGAAAGAAAGTTTAGGGAACATAAGATAACTTTACAAATATTTAAAATTTATTTCTTAGTCATTTCCATCTTTTGTACAAGTTTGCCTTAATTTTTGCTAGTTTTTAATTAAAATTAGCTCTTTGGGGCATTTTTTCACCTTGCTGTATGAGACTCATAGTCTCTGATATCTCTTGAGCTCTAAGTTTAAAACTTAGAATAAGGTACAGCAGTAGAATGTATACCTAGTAGGCACAGCACAAACAGGGTAGGGCTTAGAAACAGAAGTTGACTTTCCAAGGTTAGTTTACACGGATGAATGCTAGGTCCCATGTAGCAAGTCCCTATGATTCATTCAGTAACAGGGCAGTGGAACCACTCTTTAGAAGGAAAGGCACCTTGAGAAGTCAGGCCATGTAAACTGTTCAGAATTTTAGTGCTCTGTATGATACTACAGTGGCCAAAGACAGACTTTCGCAGAAATCCTGAAACACCCTTAAAAAGCTAGGCATGGTGGTACATGCCCGGAGACCTGTACTCAGGTGATTGAGGCAGGAGGGTGGATTGAGCCCAGAAATTCAAGGACATCCTACATAATGAGACCACATGCAGATGCACACGCCCAGAGAAAATTGTCCCCGTCAGGGAAAGATTCTGTTAACATTTTAAGAGATTTAGTTTTGCCTCTTGACCATTTGTTCTCATAGGAATTTCCATTCAGGAAATGCCAGCTGCAGGACGTGGTCAATCAGCGCGAAGCCGGGGCCGCCCTAAGGGTTCAGGAAGCACAGCAAAAGGAGCAGGGAAAGGCCGAAGCCGAAAGTCCACAGCAGGCAGTGCTGCTGCAATGGCAGGAGCCAAAGCTGGAGCTGCGGCAGCCTCTGCAGCTGCCTATGCTGCATACGGGTACAACGTGTCTAAAGGTGCGAGAGTCAGAGTCGCTGTGTGCTGTTAGGAGCAATCTGCTGCAGAGAGCAAAGGGCAGAAGAAAAATCAACAGTGCTTGTTAACTGGGAATGGAAACCAAGGGAAAGGACTGACTCAGAAGTTATAAATCTACTGTGTGGACAGATATCTGCCTGCATGCCCAGCAATTAAAATTTGTTTTTAGGAAAGTAAAACAGTACACAGGAAACATTGAAGAATCATATTAGACAATCTATTACCAGATATGTGTATTTGGCTAATACTAGAAAAAAAAGGTTCACTCTCAAAATACACCCCTCTGCCCACAACGCCCCCCCAAGCAGTAAGCAAAGGGATTCCTCATTGGTAGTAGTATTCTTTCATCATTCAAGCAGAGCAGACAGACCTTTTCTCCATTCCAGCTTGATGCCTAGGCTGGTGACCAGAGCCATAAAAGAAAAGAAAAGGTTTAATGCTGGCCAGGTATGGTGCCTGTAATCCTAGCAGTCAGGAGCTGAGGCAAAAGGATCACTGTAAGTTCGAGGCCAGTCTGAGCCACATAGTTGAAGACTAGGCTGTATTACATGGTAAGACCCTGTCTAAAAAAAAAAATGTTACTGTTGTCTTGGGAGTTGTCATCAGAGATGAGGGATTTGACTAGGATCCTTGAAGTGGCAAGGTACAGGGATGGCCACTGCCAATGCCAGGAAAACTGCATGAGTACAGATACAGGTCAGAGAGGAACAACCTTGTACCCTCTGTCCAGACTTACTGGGGAATAAAGCACATCTGTGAAATGAAGAAAACCAGACCTAGTGGCATGGCACACTAAGCAATTCTAGTATTGAGGGGAACTGAGACAGGATTACAAAGTCAATCCTGCGCAGTCCTCCCAATCTACCTGGGCAACTAAATGCTACTGTATCTCAAAAAGGACTAGCCATGTAATTCAGTGGTAAGGCATTCCTGGGTCTAATCTCCAGCAAACCCCCCCATGCACACACACATGGAAGCAAACTACTGTACACATCCTGTAGCACTGGCATCTCATGCTATGTCTGTACTTTGTCCAAAGCACCAAGCAGACAGTTTACTCTCTGAATGAAGGATATGAGTAGATGTTATTTTCCCTTTAAGTTCCATGTCTCAGTGAAAAAAGTTTAACAGGAAGAGCAAGTAAATATGCCAAGAAAAGGCTGACAAGGAAAGATTCCCCCACCCCTGAGCTCTAGCCCAGACTTTGGTACCCAATACCTCAGTCTCCAGGTAGCTTATCTGTACCTGGTGCATACAGTCATCCATCTTTCTCCACCCACACAGGAATCTCTGCCAGCAGCCCTCTGCAGACATCCCTTATCCGTCCTGCTGGCCTTGCTGACTTTGGACCCTCAAGCGCCTCTTCTCCCTTGAGTTCCCCTCTGAGCAAAGGAAATAATGTTCCTGGGACTCCCAAGAGCCTCCATATGACCAGCAGCCTCGCCTCAGACTCTCTGGTCCGGAAACAGGGCAAAAGCATCAATCCCTCTGGAGGACGGTAACCATCTTGGCCCAACCAGCTTCCTTCAAACAAACCAGGGGCTCAAGTCCTGGTCTGCATATGATCTTTGGATGGCTGGCCCAATGTAGCATCTTACACCCTGAGTCAGAGGGCACAAAGGGCCAGTCACAGCAGAGGAAAGACAGGAAGGTGTTAAGTGTGAGCACTTTATCACCTGTTTCCAAAGCAATGCTCTAGGGTGGCCTATGAGGACAAGGTCAGCCCAGATGAGCTCTGTGACCATGCCTCAAACCCCTTACCAGAGAAGGGCCTGCCCTAAATCCCCTTTAGATGCTCAGGCATGCTATCTCCATGCTCATGCCACTTTTTTGCTCTGCCTGTGTCCCTTTCAAAGGTTCTCCAGGTGTTATAAAGAGCCTTCCATGGTGGAGACTTTTCTTAAATTGATGATTTCCTGTAGGGCTAAGAAGGAAGGAACTCCTGTACCTGGTGTCCAAAATATTTGGACAGCTCCCCCAGGTCTCCAGATCCAGTTTGCCATGGAATTATTAGCACTAAAAAGGCAGTAAATGCCAGAGAAGCCGATGTCTTGTAAGAATGGCAGAAAACTAGAGGAAGCAGACCTATGAGCAGTGGTTCCCCAGCACTTCCTCCTTTGTCTTGCATGGTTCACACCAGGGAAACTTCAGGTCCCACCAGCAACAGTAGCAACAGCTCCTACCCAAAGGACTCCCAGAAGCCAGTATAGAGACCAGGAGCCACCTCAATCAGCAGGACATCCTTACTGCCCCTCTTGCAGACACCCCTTTTCCTATCCTGAATGCACATTCTTCCCCACCCTTGCCCTTCAGGCCCCTGCTTGGCTGTATGCACTGTCTGTATTGCACTGAGAAGGGAAGGGGCAACAAGAGTGAGGTGGAGAGAGGATAAGTTCGTTAGTAACCCGCTAAGACCCAGCCCCACCAGCCTGAGCTTCCTGGCCTTTTCAGAGGCCAGGGGGCAATGTGTGATGGGAGAGGTTTCTGGGCACTGTCTCACCCCACCCCCAACCCCCGCCACAGTCCCTGGTGGAGCAGGTGCTTCTGGGCGGGCCAGCCTCTAATTTGCACACCCGAAAATCACAGAATTGAGTTTAGATAGATTTTTAAACTTTTTTTGGAGTAGGGGTTGAGGGGGGATCATTTAATTTAAATCATTAAGATTCCCCTGCCCAAACTCAGACTCCTGTGTACAGATGCTATTTAGAGAGAATCAGAAAAATGCCAAGCCTTTTTCTCTTTGAATGTGCTATTTTTATAACTGAACTTGTATATATGTATAAAGAGAGACACATCTTTTCTTTTACTAACTGGATAAAAAAAAATCTTAAATAAAATGGAGTGAGATAATTTTATGTAAATCAGGGTGTCTGTAGTCTTTGCAGCTGCCTCTTTATGGGAGCAAAAGTAGTGCCATTAAGGGATGTGGTAAGACAAAGGAAAGGCAGAGCCCTGTGTTCAAGGGCAGGGTTAGTGGGGTGAAGAGTGCTCTGTGGGCACTTCCTCAGAAGCAGTTGGACTTGAAATTTGCCTCCAGCCATCAGGACAGCTTGACCAAGTGCCTGGTATGCAGCACCAAGGACCAGGGGTGCATGCTGTTGCCTCGGGACCTAGATGTTAACAGCTTGTCCCAGTCCATTGACTGCTTTATGTAGTTGTAATCTTTTCTTTTTTCTTTTTTCTTTTCTTTTTTTTTTTTTTAATTCTCATTTTTTTTAAAGACTAAAAATAGAAACAGGGGCCCGGAGGGATGGCTCAGTGGTCTAAAGCCCCTGCTTGGGGAAGCTTGGGCGGCTTCAGGGACCGCAGTTCGATCCCCGGCACCACATGCTGCGCCAGCCCTGCCCTTGGGGTGGGTTGAGTCAGCCATAAAAATGAGTGAATAAACAAACGTTGTGAAACAAGAAAAAAATAAAAATAAATAAATAAAATAAAAATAAAAATAGAAACAAAGATAGAAAAACAGTTAAAAGTAAGAGTACATATAGTACAGAATTTCAAAACCAGAAAATTTTAACAATGGTTATATTACATATTTTTATCATTGGATCAGTTTAAATTAATAGATATAGGTATATAAGATTGATCAAAACATTAACACTTTCTATAAACATTAATTTTTTTTAACAGTTGACACACTGCATATTGTCCTTACAGTAGTTATACAGAGCACAGAGTGTGGGCATGACATCTTCATACTGACAGTGTCTCAAAGTTAGCTACACTTGAAAGAGTCCTGAAAGAAAACAGTGAAATACATTCCTCAAGATTTCAGAAACAACCAGGCCTAAACAACTTACTTCAGTGATGTCAATAAAAGAATACTTGTTCCCAGCCTAGAATAGCAGTCAGCATTTCTGTGACTAAAGTAGAATGCTGATACGCTATTGTTTCATGTTTGAATAGGGCTCATGCTGTTCCCAAGTGAAAGCCACCTGACTGGGTAGCCTTCCTAGGTTACCTGGGTTCACCCTGCATACTTTGATCAGATTGGGTGGCTCCTGGGCAGCTCTGTTCACCTACAGTCATGCGGATGCTGCTGTCACATGGTACCGTCAACTCTGGGTTTTATTTGCTACAACACAAACCAGCCTCAGTTTCCCAGTTAACTATACCGCCTGTCTGTCACCACTGGCTACTATGACTTACTGATTCAGCAGACTCACCAGGGTAAGTCTTCTCCATTTTGGAGCTCAGCAAAACCCTGGTATATTCCTGCTAGAGCCTTGTGAGATCAGCAATAGCCACCTTTCTAGGAACCTTACAGCTCTGAAATTCTCAGTTCACCTGTGTGAAGTCATTTTGGCATTAGGGCCCTGTACTCTGAAAACACCACAGTGTCCCTTTCACACACTTAACCCACAGCTAACATGTGTATTGAGGCCAGCTAGTATCCTTACTGTCCCCTGTGACCTGTCCCTCCCTTACCTGAGGATATAGGGATGGGATCTGAATCTTGAAGTTTAAAGCTCATTAATAACTTGTGTCAGTTTCCCAATTTAAGACTCATGCATCATCTACCCACTGTCAGGACATTTCCATGTGAGAAACCACTGACCTCTCACCTAAACAGTTTTTTCTTTAATACCAAAAAATGGGAAGAGCTTCAACCTGGTTAAAAGAAGCATCTCTCAACAAGCCCCAAGCTCAAGCATACCTAAAAAGTCTGGCCTGGATTAGTGAGACAATCAGTCTCTTCTGCCACGGTGACCTTGCTTGACTTGTGAGCCGTAGGTAAGTGTGAATTTTAAGATTATAGGTTTCATGTATAGCCTTGGATATCTAGGTTTGTGCTGGGCTTACTATAGTAGTCTGTGTTCAGGATTTGTTGAAACTTGCAAGACTGAAGATGGACTTGAGCCCAGGAGGTCGGGTTGAACAGGGGGTAGGCAGTACACACAGATCAGTGAGCTCTGCATAGCCTTGCCATGATGTCTGCAGGTATGTTCCAGACACAGAGTTGGCTTTCAGGTGGAGTCCACATGCCCTCCCCCATGTTACATTGAACCACCTCCTCCTGAAAAATCGTAACTACATTTTGGTCCTTTTAAATGCATAATTGGAAACTTAGATTGGATAGTAGGTTTTAGTAACTGTGCAAGAGTTCAAAAACTTAAAATTTCCTGAGTCACCCTTAAACAGACTTTTCTCAAACTTAATAAGTGTATGAAACAACTGAATATCTTAAAATGCAGAAAAGTCCAGATTGCTTTCCCCCAAGATCCAAGGAGATAGCTATGGTGCCAGTCTTTGGACCATAGCTAGAACAAGACCCAGGACACTGTCCAGCCCTGCCAACCGGAGTAACTCCTCACTTTTGCTCCCCAACACCCAGGTAAATAGGCTTTTGCAGAAAATTCAGATTTTCTATCAACTTAATTCATTTGATGACAAAATGAAATCCTAGCTTCCCCTTAAAATTAAGACTACAGGGGCTTGGCGGGATGGCTCAGTGGTCTAAAGCCCCTGCTTGGGGAAGCTTGGGCGGCTTCAGGGACCAAGGTTCGATCCCCGGCACCACATGCTGCGCCAGCCCTGCCCTTGGGGCGGGCTGAGCTGGCCATAAAAATGAGTGAATAAACAAACAAAGGTTCTGAAACAAGAATGAAAATAATAAATAAAATTTTTAAAAAATTAAAAAAAAAAAAGACTACATTTTTTTCAATGCCTTTGTTTTGTTTTTCATTCTAAATCTGTCAGTTTGTCCTTTTCTCTATCATAGTACCCTTCTGCAGGGAGCTTCACCTCCACTGCAGTAGGTCTGAGAAAAAGTCTTCAGTTGCTGCTGCCCTGTACAACCTCCACTAAGAAGCACCCTGATTTTGATACCTAGACTTAATGTTTGGCACTGTGGCCTGTCAATGTGAGTACCAGACTCTTGCAGGATTCAACAGCTGTCTAGGCTGTCCTGAGCCCTCTTCTGGCAGGGTGTGCAACGATTCAGCTGCTTTCCCACACTTCTGAGATTCCTACAAAGTGATAGGACCCTGGGATTTGGGAGGCATCGTGGTTAGTGTTCCACCATCTCCATGGTACACAACGAAGCAGCTTCCCTGGGGGGTGGCTTCTGTTTTGGAGCATGTAGAGCCTCTGGCTATACCCAGGTACTTGCTCTATGATACTAAGTGATAGTGAACAGTACCTGCCCGGGGGGGGGGGGGGGGGGGCAAGGCCCCAACAGATACCCCTAAGATCTCAGATGATAAGAGCTTTGGCTATGTCAGCCTCGTGCGAATGGCCTGCCTATTTGCTGCCCAGAAAGTGTGGGCCACACAGCTCCAGGACTGACTGAGAGAAGTGCCATTCTCCAGTGACAGACCCTGGGAACAGGTGTCAGGGTGGAGGAAAAGGGAGGAGGGAGGACATATTGAGGCCTACTTCCTGGTGGTCAAGGGTCTTGAGGAAAGCAGAGTGCCACATTTATCACCAAGCTGTAGCCTCTTTCTGTGTGTCATTACTTCTTTGCTTCAGGCCCTGGGACTTTCCCTTCCTCTTCAGAGCTGGCTGTACCTACTAGCTTCTATTCCCTCTCCTCCAGTACCCTGCTGGGAAGCACTCCTAGTTGGTGCCACAGAAGAACATCTTGCTGTTTTTTTCTGGTCTTTTTTTATTTCATTAAAGATTCTCTTGTTAGGACCCACGACATAGTTCAGCAGTCTAAAGCTCCTGCTTAGGCAACGGCAGAGACTATAGTTCGATCCCTGGTACCGCATGCTGCGCCATCCCCATTCCCAGGACAGGCTGAGCCAGCCATAACATAAATAAGTAAATAAATAAATAAATAAATAAATAAGAAAAAATAAAGTTAAAAAAAAGATTCTCTTGTTAGCCAGGTATGGTGGCACATGCCTGTAATCCCAGCACTCAAGAGCCTGAGGCAGGAGGATCATTGAGAGTTTGAGACCAGCCTGGGCTACAAAGTGAGTTCAAGTGGACTGGAGAGATAGCTCAGTGGCATACATGCTTGCCTGGCATGTGCAAAGGTCTTAAGTTTGGTCCTCAGTACTGGAGAAAAAAATAAAATAAATTGAGTTCAAGATCAGCCTAAACTGGGGCCCAGCAGGATGGCTCAGTGGTCTAAAGTGCCTGCTTGGGGAAGCTTGGGCGGCTTCAGGGACTGTGGTTCGATCCCTGGCACCACATGCTGTGCCAGCCCTGCCATTGGGGCAGGCTGAGCCGACCATAAAAATGAGTGAATAAACAAAGGTTCTGAAACAAGAATAAAAATAATAAATAAAATAAAAAATTCTAAAAAAAAAAAAAAAAAAAAAATCAGCCTAAACTGCAGAGTGAGATCTTGTCTCAAAAAGATTCTTTATATGGTCTAGATATCAGTCCTTTATCTGAAGATAAATTGACTAAACATTTTTTTCCCCACAATTTGTGATAGCTAGATCTTGGAAACAATCCAAATGCCCATCAATCAAGGAATGGGTAAAAAAAGATGTGATATGATTATACAATAAAGTACTATTCATTATAAAGAAGGGAAAACAAGAATATTTTAAGTAAATGGATGCATTTATTTAGTCTTAAATGAAATAAATCAGATTTACATTTGTAAATATTGTCTCTAGTGTAAGAAACTGAAAGAGTAATAAATAAGATCCAAAATGTACAATAGAGGGGCTGAGGAGATAACTGTGGCACAAGTGCCTGCCTGGCAAGTACAAAGTCATGAGTTTGAACCCCAGACCCACAAAAAAAAAAAAAAAAAAAAAAAATTTATACACACACACAATAGATTGCCAGGCATGGTGGTACACACCCATAATCCCAGCATTTGGAAGGCTGTGGCAGGAAGATCACTGTGACACCAGCCTGGGCTACGAAAGTGAGCTCAAGGCCAGCCTGAGCTGCATAGTGAAACCCTGTCTCCAAAAGGAAAAGGAAAAAAAAAAAAAAATTGATATAGATATATATATAGATAGATATATATATAGATATATATAGATATATATGTAGAAGCAACTGTTCAAAAAGAAAGAGAAACTGGGATGGGGAAAGGAGGAAAGGAAATGAACTTAGATATTTATCTACCAATTTCTATTATAACTAATTTTCTATTAGAAAAGAAGTGTTTATGCTTATATCATTTAAACAATTTTTTATGCCTGTATCCTGTAATCCGAACACCTGCTTTGAAGTTAGCAATATGCAATGTACTAACCATTATTATGCTCCTACAATCTTACTTTGAAAAAAGTTTTTTTTTTCTATATTTAAGACAGGGTCAGGGCCTGGCAGGATCGCTCAGTGGTATAAAGCGCCTGCTTAGGAAAGCTTAGGTGGCTGCAGGGACTGCAGTTTGATCCCCGGCACCACATGCTGCACCAGCCCTGCCCGACTGAGCCGGCCATAAAAATAAATAAATAAATAAATAAATAAGAGTTCTAAAACAAGAAAAAAAAAAAGACAGAGTCTACAGGGTCTCACTACATAAATCTGACTTGTAGTAATTCTCCTGTTTTTAGCCTTCCAAGTGCTGAGATTACAGGCTCTAACCACTATGCCTAGTCTCAATCACAGTATCAGCACACCGGGGTGTGGGACCAGCACAGCATGCTCAAACCCCAGCCACTGCACTCTGCCTACGCAGGTGCTTTAGTCTGTTGAGCTATATGGCCAGCCCTTACTTTCAAATTTTGTATCATTTTAATTTTTTTTCTCTTTAAAAAAACAAATTTGAAGGTCAGTGAGATAGCTCAGTGGCCTGAAGTGCCTGCTTAGGCAAGTGTAGGCAAGCACAGGGACCATGGTTCAATCCCCAGAACCACATACTGCTCCAGTCCCACTCCCAGGGTGGGTTGAGCCAGCCAGAGTCCAAGCATAGTGGCGCACGCCTGTAATCCCAGTGCTGGGGAGGCTGAACGCAGGAGAAACACCACAAGTCCAAGCTACATAGAGAAACCCTGCAACAAGCAAATACATTTTAAAAATAATTTTTAAAAATGTAACTGTAATCCCAGCACTCAGGAGGCTGAGGCGGGAGGATCGGTGAGAGTTCGAGACCAGTCTGGGCTACAAAACTGAGCTCAAGGCCAGCCTGAACTATACAGCGAGACCCTGTCTCAAAAAGACAAAAAAAAAAAAAAA
>PVJA010008088.1:0-28507 GCA_004027025.1 Myocastor coypus
TTGTCTTTTTTTCTTTTTTTTTTTTTTTTTTTTTTTTTTTTTTTTTTTTTTTTTTTTTTTTTTTGAGATAGGGTCTTGCTATGCAGTTCAGGATGGCCTTGAGCTCACTTTTGCAGCCCAGGCTGGTCTCGAACTCACACCAGTCCTCCTGCCTCAGCCTCCCAAGTGCTGGGATTACAGGCGTGCACCACCATGCCTGGATGTTGCATATGTCTTAAGTAATAAATAGTAATGTAGGAAATGTTACATGATATGACTATCTAAAGTCATATTAGACTAAGTCTAAAGTAGCATTTTTGAATATAAATTTATTATCATCTTCATATCTATTTATACTCATGTTACATGTATGAATTTATTTATTTATTTATTTTGTGGTACCAGGGATTGAACTCAGTACCCTGAGCTTGCCAGACAAGTGCTTATTCCACTGAGCTATTTCCCAGCCATGTATGAATTAACTTTAACCTGGTTATGAAAATGAAAAAGTTTTTTATTACTTCTAGAAATATGGAAATATTTCTGTTTAGGATGAAATCTGTGTTTTTGAAGCAAAACAAGTAAAATACTAGCCTTATCTACTGACTAAAACAATGTTGATTCATCCACATTCCCCTAAATTAGGTAGAAATTTGGCATTTTTCTCACATTATTTTAGCTTCCTTGTGTATGTTTTGTTTTATTCGTATAATATCTGGAGTATATTTATTAAACACACATTTGTTGGAAGGCAGAAAAAATGATTAATCTTCATTAGGAGCAGCTGAATTTTGATAAAATTTATACTTTCCTCTGAGTTCAAATGTATTTATTCTTTTCCTGGTTCTGATTAACTTCTTTTATCTAAAAATATATGTTTTAAAGGCAGTAATTTTATTCTTTATTTCTAGGTGAAAAATAAACATTTCTCCTGTTTGGGGCATTTTTCCTTAATAGAAAATTTTTGACTCTTGATCTATAAGGATCATTGCTCAGGAAAAATAATTTGAGACAGTGGGGAATGGAAGCTATGTGTCCCTTCCCTGGAGCTGACTTCATAGACTTCCCATTAACAGAAAGAAGGAAACTGCAGCCTCACCCCCAAGCTAACTGTCACTGTTTTTTTAATGTCATGGTCTTGAAATTCAGAAGGGTCATCTGGGAATGGCTCTTGGACTAATCCTAAGAAATAGCTAGAGGAATATAAGAATTGATAAAGTGGCTGATACACTATATCCTCTCTGCCAGAGGTTTTGGCACTGCTAGGTGAATTAGATGAAAATATTATTCAAAGTGCTCCTTGTAAGGGAATTTAGAAGTAGAAAATGCAGAGATATTTGTGGTAGATCCTGAATTTTTTTATCATAATCCTGAAACATAAACAAGCATTTCTACCTTCATTCTTACTGAGGGCATAGTCTTCATTAAAATATCTGCAAAAATAAAAATAATGGGCCGTTCAGAGATTAACTTCTACATGCAGGCTAAGAATTGGAGAGAAAATATATGTATGAAACAACTGGAAATTAAGAATTCTAGATTATATGTTCAAGTTCTAAAAAAAATACATCATTGTACTAGTTTCACATATTGCACATTTTCATAAAAAAATGATCTTTTTACATCTTTTGCCTTCTCATTTTATTTTACTCTCAATCTACATGGCCTGACCAGTGCTTACAATATTTTGATAAATTACATTAAGCAGTTATGCACTGAAAGCAATTTTAAAATCTCAAACCTAGATTTTGGAATATGTGAGAGTATATAATACTCTTGAGGACAATGAAAGCCATGAGAGAAAGCAATAATATCCTTCTTTTTCACCTGAAACCTACGAAAGTAGATATTAGCCACAAAATGATAGAATAGCAAAACATAACTTTTACCAAAATATAATTTCCTTAAGTTGATTATTCATGCTTTGATAAAATGTATAATATGCTGAAGTGGTATCAAAAAGCAGAATGGGTAAGGTTTGATTTGTGATTATTTTTTACTTCAGTTAAGCATGTGCTCATGTGTATGTGTGATTTTGCTCAGGGATTTTAGACTAACTTGAAAAATAGTTTTTTTTTTTTCCTTAAAAACGACTAAAATAATTTTTCCCTTAATTTTTTTCTCAGAAAATCGCTTCTGAAAATACTGTGACGTTTTTTCTAAGTAAACAACAATACAAATTTATGATATAGTTGAAGGATGATTTTTTTCAAAATCTTCATTACCATAGTGTATTTGTTGAAATAATTCTTCTTAAAACTGCAAATAGTATAAAAGGCAAAAGAGTAAGTATCAATTTTCTTTGGAAATAAGTATCAATTATAACTCAAAATAGAAAAAATAAAGAAAAGGAAGTATCATTTGTAGTACTCACCATGTACTGGAATTCATGCTATGAATTTTATTTTCTGTAAATATTAGAATATTTCAAGTGTAACTCATGTTTTTCAGGAACAATAAGTACAATTTCAGGAAGAATAAGTACAATTTCTACCATATCACATAGCTTAAAATATAAAGTAGCTGTGATTTCAAACCCTACATGTTGTGTTTGTAAGTCAATTTCAGCTCAAATGTTTTCCCTTGGATCTGTGCAGAAACTCATTCTGATTATGTAACTTATAAATGTATGGGCCGGGGAGAGAACTCCATAGCACAAGTGCCTGACTGGCAAGTGCAATGTAATGAGTTTGAACCCTGGTCCTTCAATAAATAAATAAATAAACAAACAAACAAACAAATAAATAAATAAATAAATAAATGCAATTTCTATAACAGTCGAATTGTTATATAAATATTTTCATAGAAAACATACATTATACAATAATTGTACTGTAATCACAAAATCTTTTATTAATATATTTTCTTAACACAACTCTATATGTGGTATGGATGCAAGTACTTATGAATCAGTGTCAATACATATGTGAGCACTAAAGTAGTTATGCATTTCAAAATCTACTACTTATTCAATATTGTGGTATCAGTAAATTCTGCTCAAAGTATCATATGAGGAACAAATACATAAAATATTCAAAATTTTAGAAAAGAAAGTTTTCACATATAAACTTTGGTCAGATTTATTTATTTATTTATTTATTTATTTATTTAGTGGTAACTGGAATCGAACTCAGGACCTTGCCCTTGCCAGGCAAGCAATTATTCCATTGAGGTATCTCCATGGCTCAGATCAGTTTAGTTTTTGAAAGTGAATAATCAAAAAATAAAGTGAATAATTAGGCAATTTATTCTTATTCTTAAATACTATACATTAACTTACTCATTTCATGTATTAATATTATCTAATAAAACATTGTTGCTTCTCATTAACTACATATTTCTAAAATTCAATAAAGAACCAAAGCTTGATTTTCATAAGAATGTGGAATATCCTTGGGCAACTCTTGGTCACGGACTTGATCAATACATTTCCTTATGTAATAGCTCTTCAATTTGTCAAAAAATATGTTTTTTACTTTTTATTTAAATTTAACAGTGGTTATATTACATATTTCATCATCAGATCAGTTTAGATTAATAGTTATTGGTATATAAGATAGATCAAACAATTAAACATTAACACTTTCAATAAACATTTTTTTTTCTTTCCCCTTTCTTTTTTTAACCGTTGACACATTGCATGTTGTCCTCACAATAGCTCTACAGAGCACATGTGTGGGCATGACCCACCTTCCTATTGATGTTGCTAAGAAAAAGAAAAAAAAAAGAAAAGAAAATTCTCTTTGAACTAAGAGGAAGCAGATGTATACACAGTCCAATGTTCTACTATTGCAGTGGACCACCAGTGAAGCTTGCAATGTTGGAGGCTATTGATCCAAGCCTCCTACAGTTCATCTCATCAATCTAGCTCTGCATTTCATGCATTTTAATTAAGCTTTTTCTTGCTTGGTGGGTTGTTTTTATACAATGGAGTATTACTCAGCTATAAAGAATAATAAACTCTAAGTCTTCATATATAGGAGGTGCAGCTTGAAGATATACTCATAAGTGAAATAAACCAGAACTCCATGTATAAATATTGTACAGTCTCCCTAAGATAAGAACTCAAAAGAAGAAATAAAATTGAAAGATATAACACAGTTAAGTGGAAGGCGAAAACTTAAGGATTAAACAATGAAGACAGAGCAAGGAGAAAAGTTAGGAAACATGGCAGGGGCAAAACCATGCATTTATACACACAAGATGGTAAAGACAATGGTCCTAAGAACCTCAGGTTTTTTAAGACAGCAGTTAGTGGGTAGAATTCTCACCCTCACTAACTATGTATGCTGATATATGTGAACTAAGCACCTACACTGAGGATAGCAATGTGTAGTACTAAAACCATGCCTGGAATACCTATCATTCTGGACTTCTAAATGCATATCGCTTCCAATGTTATATCAATTATTGAAATATAAGGAAATAAAAGAGAATAAGACACAAGAGAAAATGCCATAGGTTTGTCCTGTTACAATTTTGCAAATGGTTAAATTCTTAAGTTTCTTTGCGAAAATGTGTAATTGTGTTTTCTTCACATTCTATAGGGATTAAAGTTTAGCATATAAATAATTGATGGAAAATATCTGTTCCATGTTATGTCTAAGGTGTTTGATATTCAGAAAAATAGTGAGGTTAAGCTCAAGTACCTATGCTATAGGGAATAATATCATTAAGCTTCTCTTCTGGAGCATAACAACTTAAGTTTGCAGACCAAAATTTGGAGAAAAAGAGAGGATACAAGCATAGCCAATATTTTGTCCCTAGACAATCAAGGTCAATGAGGACTCAGAACATAAAAGAGCCTGTACTGCAACATGCTATAACTCAGTGTTGTCCCAATATTTTTGATCAAGAAGATTATGGGGCTACAGAGGAAAGTGAGTGATGATAGATACTGTGTCTAAGGAGAGTCAACTAGTGAGAAAACACTCTCTCAGGCTTTCACAGAGAGCAAACTGGCCAAGCAATGGCCATGACTCATTCAGATGGCTGATAGTGACAAAAGATCTACCAAAAGCTCTACATGGTTTCAGGGTAAATCCTGAGAGAATTTGTCTGACCTTGTCAGATACCAAAGTTACATTTTTTGTTATATAGATCTTGGTTTATCTAAGTCATGATGATCCAGCAGAAAAGTCTAACCATGACATATAAAAAGTAAAACTATATGAATATGCTGAGCTGTAAAAGGTTCAAGTCAACAGCTTCTGACATTGCCAGTTCTGCAGATAACCCCCTACTATTTTGGACTATTGGTCTATGCATACAACTACTTTCTCTTGGTTCATTGAAAAGATTTTTACTAATAGTGTTTAGACAAGATATCATGTCTGCATCTTGTACTACAAACAACTACTATGAAGATAACAAGATGCGATCTATTAATTATTATAACTGTCATACTAACCTGTTTTGAAACTGTTTCATTACTATTTTATTCTCATTAAAATAGTAGAAACAAAACATTGTCAAAAAATACGCTAAAAAAACAATATGCTACTCATTTTCCTGTATATTACAATTAAGTTCACATATACTTCATAAAAAAATTATCTCTGCTTATAAAGACCAATGATTTTTAAGAAAAGTAGTCAATATTAATTATTTATACTTTACATTAAGAATTGAAATTTTTCATGAACTTTTGTCTGCTTTAACCTTTGAAAAAAATCTTGCCTATGCTTTTGAAGTATAAATGACAAGGCTTTGTAAATCATACCTTACAACCAAATCAACCATAATCTCTATACAGTAAAATTTAAAAGATCAGAATTGTGTTCAATGTTTTTCAATTTGTATAAAAATAACTTGAAACTTGGATACCTATTTGGCTTTGACAGGTAAAATGGTAATAATAAATGACTCTAGACTCTGTAATTCATACAATAATCTGACATCACCCTCAGTTTTTAATTTGCCTATGAGTTTGCTAACACTTTCAGAGCTACTGGTATATAAAGGTCTTAGTCATATTTCATCTCTATTATTACCACAACTGATCTGTAAAGAAAATCTGTCCTACTTATAATAGCAATGCAGTTAATGAAATAATGGACTTAAAATGTGCTGTGATGTTGTGCATTGTAAAGACTTTTGCAGACATTGTAGCTGTTAGGATATCATTCAGGATGTCATTTCTGAAGTGTACTGTTTTTCAGAAGAAATTACCTGACAAACTTAATGCATTTGGTATTTCTCCTTGACATTTATGCTATGCATATATTTTCCATCATATTTTTGGAACTGAAAACTCTTTCCCCTCTTATGCAAAGTAGCAACTTGATACTGCAAAAAGCCCAAGTATGGAATGAGAAAGAACTGGCTATAGAAGGGAAGCCAGTATCTTGGAGTCGGGTCTTGCCACTCTCTCTTTTTTCTAAGCAGTTTCTAACACCAACGAAAAGCAATCATTGGAGCATTAAATGTGTTCATGTAAACTTGTTCCTTGTGGCATGTTTTGTTTAATTTAATCTTACTATGTTCTATTTCTCTCTGTGTATGTTTCATAAATGGGAAAAAGCAATTTGCATTACCACCATGTGTTAAGTTGGCAGCTTGAAAAATTTTACAATTAGGAGAACTTTGATACAAAAATTTAAGAACTCACTGTGGGAGAAAGAAAATAGACTCAAGAGTCAAGTATCAGTTTTGCCAGTTTGTAGGTATATGTCCTCTGGCAGGCCATTTAATCTTCTGAATTTCTGTTTCTTTGCTGTATAAAATTGTCATTTGTCGAGTATTTTATTCAACAGGGTGGAGAAAGAATTGCGTAGTTAAAATATATAAAGTTTCTTGAATGCTAAGTGGGCATAATTAATACTTACAAGTTTTACTACCCTTTCCGTTATCAGGAAACTTAAATTCAACCAACAAATATTTATTTTCTTCTTTCTATATGTGTGCATCTCTACTGCTTTTGTCAGACTGTGTTTTTCTGCCTCAGTAAAAGCAGAAATCTCCAAGGGCTTAAAAATACTTTCTTATCCTTGGTCTAGAAAAAGCTGATTAGTGAATACGTACATAAAAAATGGTTAAAGAGCAAATCTGAGAAAGGAAACTACAGAAATATTTTATGACAACTATTGTTTGGAATTCTTATTTTATTTTATTTTTTTTTTGTCTTTTTGAGACAGGGTCTCGCTATGCAGTTGAGGCTGGTCCTGAGCTCACTTTTGTAGCCCAGGCTGGTCTCGAACTCGCACCGATCCTCCTGCCTCAGCCTCCCGAGTGCTGGGATTACAGGCGTGAGCCACCACGCCCGGCTATTGTTTGGAATTCTTGACAGCAGGTAAATAATAAAAGGTATATGTGGTTTTGTTATGTTGTATGGTCACTGTTTCCTCTACAGAGGAAATATTGTCCTTACTGTATTTTCCTTTGGTATTATATGTGCTGAACTGGCTGCCTTGTGCAGGTAGGATTGATTATTGTACACACATCCTTCCTGAATTCCTGTGTATTGTTTTATGTTTCTAGAAGTCAGTGCCACTACTGTTGTAGCATCAAGTACCATAGATATCATTCTTCCTTTCTGAGAAGTTTTATGAAACATTAGGTTTTTAAAGAATGATTGTCTTGGAGAGAAATCCATATTCTTCCTGTGTAGCCTCCAAGTTCTTCAAAAATATTCTATTTTGATTCAGTTGAACATATATGATTTAAGAAATATGCATATTTTAATATAAGTAAGAATCACAGGACTAAATGTGTCTTATCAAAGACAAATTTTTCAAGACCAAAGAGTAACCCTTACTGTGTTTCAAGTTACATCAGTATGCAGACTATTAAAAATACTTTAAAGGAAGATCTTCAGGCAGAAGGTAAAATGTGACTTTCTTATCTAGCACAAATCTTTCCTTGTTTCAGCTACTTCAAAGTTGCTCCCTTACATTTCTTCCCTAAAGTTTTGAAAAGAGCAGCTTTCACTCTTTGTGTCCACCTTTGAACCTCTCATTTACCATTCAACCCCCTACAACCAACTCCCTGCACTCAACATCCAGCTAAATCTGCCCTCATCCTAAAGATCACAAAAACACTCTTAATTCTCAAATCAAATGGTTAGTGATTTATTTGATTGTATTCACCACTCTATATTTATGTCTCCTCATTGTAACTTTTAATACATTTTAAATGACCACCATTATCACTTCCCATATTCTACATAATGGGATTATACCAAATAACCTAGAACAATGGTTCCTGTCACTTGACAAGTTCACCCACTCTCTTAGTATCGATGATCTGGTACATGTTGATTTCCAAACTTGTTATTGTTATTACTAGGTTATAAATTGAAGGCAAATTTGAGTTGAGATGTATGGATCAACATAATTCGGTTTCAAAAAGATGTTGAGATAATCATGAATTTCTGTAGTGAACCAATCAGACAGTTGCAAATCTCACAGGTATCTAGGGATACCTAAGGATGTGACCCTGCTTATTTGTGCCGACAGACAGTAGGATATGACACTGTATCATGACTTAGCATGGGTGAACATTCAGGTACTGGTCATGGGACTATGTAAAAATATAAATAGGAAATTACAACGTGTATAAAAATTATGTAACGAACATGCAGGTGGCTCTCGATGTAGCTCTTGCGCACTTCTGCTCTGCTCCTGGTGTGCAGCCTGACGTTGGTTATGTCTTGCCAACATAAGTGCTTTAACCTCATCTTTAAAATCTCCCTGATATCTCCCCATACAGTTATTGTAGATACTTCAAGTTGAACACACTCCAAAATGGAATTTATTGTGTGTATGCTTATATAATACCAAGTATTCTGAGCTTTTACTATTAGCATCTATTTTTCAATGCTAGAAAATTGGATTATATTTTTAATCAACATTCACCTATATTGAATGAATAGCACATTCCTAAATTATTTCAATTTCCATCTCTATTTCAGTTCTCAAGGTAATCTTTTCTGTCTTATTGTACGTAAATAATGAAACTTCCCGAGGGATCCTCTTGTTTTTGGTCTCTATACCCAGGTTCTCCAAGAATGTATAGAAATTCTGTAATGCAACTATAATTATATTTTCCTACATGAACACGAAGACATTTATAGCAACCCTTAAGTTTAAAATCGTATCACATTTCAGTACAGTGCTATGTTTGCCTTTTTTCATTTTACTGTTTGTGAAGAATTCTTCTTGTAAAGTATTTCCCCATTGACAGGTCAAACAACAGGCAAACTCAGGTACTTACTGGACCCAAGGGATCAGAGCTTTATTAGATCCAGTTGAAAAATCTTGAAGACATGACTGTGAAATAATCAGCCTGAAATCTTGATTTTGTATTTCTTTTAAAAATGCATAGTGTTACTATTGCAAATGGGTGATTTCTATACGATATTTTCTTGACTCTGTTGTTCATGAGTGGGGCTTTCTGATAGAGTTCCAGATTTTATTTCTTGTACATACCAAAAAAGGAATTCTCTCTGCGAAGCAAACCATTATGTTTTACACCACTACAGTTATGGGTCTTCATTCTAGTTGATTTTGAATATACACTAGCACACACACGCGCGTGCACACACACACACACACACACACACACACACTCCTTTTTCTGAAGCACACCTGCACCATGTTGGATTGTTTTGTTCTGGAATATTTCAAACCCAATACAGTACTTACTCCTCCAGGTCGAAGCCATCTTCTGTGAAATTTAAGAACTGGGAAAAGCCCACCCCTATTTCATTCTGATGACTTCCTCCACAAAGAAACCTTTGAATCCTTGCATTCTAAAAATTTTACCAGGAGTTACCACAATCAATGTTTCCAACAACACTGACATTTCAGAGGTAAGGGTTAAAAGCCATGTTTATCTCCCTTAAAAAAAAAAAAAAAAAAAAAAAAAAAAAAAAAAAAAAAAAAAAAAAAAAAAAAAAGCGCTACCCACAATACTCACCTTTTCTGTTCAAAATTATATTTTTTACATTAGTGAAAATAATTATTGAAAATAATGTATATTTTAGGGTTTTTCCATATATAATCAATGTATGTTATTTTAATTAATTCTTGTACAAGATTATTATGGCAAATTAATTTTCTTTTGACATTTTAACAAATAACTATAAATATATCTTTGCTATTTGTTGGCCCTTGGGAATCTGTCTCTCTCAGTGGAGTTGTCACAAAAATACTTCTAAGATATTTTTAGCAAAACGTCAAACTATTTTCTACAAGTTTATCACATATAAATATACAGCAACATTACATAGTGATGACAAATTCTATCCTTACACGTCTTATAGCATATTAAAGCTAAAATGTCACTTCATATGTTTTTTAAATTTGTTTCATATTTTATTATTTCTAAAATTTTATTACATTTAATTAGAAATAACAATGAGACTATTTCAAAACATATTAGTGGGACAGCCACAATAATTGATACAATGCATATTGCTGTCTTCATAGTAGTTGATCAGTTTTATGTTAATTTAATTGATTCCATATAATCACAACCCCAATCTCTCTCACTTTTTTTTTTACTTTAAATAACCAATTTATCTTTCCCCATGAATCTATGTGCTATCCATAAGTCACTATGGATATTTTAGATTAATTTATATCATTATATTAGTTTCTACTTTTTAGGAAATTAGTTCTACATTCCTGCATGCATTATAGAGAATTCTGACTCTAAAACATTTCACTGCTTTGGATGCTAATGACTGACTTTTCTGGCTGGTCACCTTAAAAATGCTAAGAACTGCAAACATCCCCTCATTTTTCAAATCCTGACAAATTTAAAGCATTTTGTAATATACCATCATACTTCGCATAAACCAATATTTATTATATACTAAATTGACATTCTTTCTACCACTAATTTATTTTACTCATAATAGCCTTATATTTTCAAAACAATAATCAGATATAAAGCAGTTTACTTGTTTTGTCTTTAAGTAATCTCTGTAACTCTTGGTCAAGGTAATCCCACAAACTTTGAAAAGTTCTGAAGTATTCAAACTATCTAAATGCCAGGCAATAGGAGGTTCTACTCACTTCCTCTTATGCAAGGCACATGTTTTGGGATAGAGGACAAGAAGACTGTAAATATCATGGTTCCAGTTACCAAAGCAAGCCAAAATTAGATGAATATACACTGTAGAAACACTAGATTCATTGTAATCATCAGTCAACTATAATTAATGCAAAGTATGCAAAGACCTATTAAATAAATTGTGAGTTCTCATGCCACAGTAAATTATTTTAACTTACAGGTTTATGAAGATTCATTATATAAACAGTACCCCTGAATTCAAATGAAAATTTTGATTGAGTTGCATATCACCCTAGGCTCCTACTGAGGCAACCTACAAGGACTCCATTATCCAAAAAATGGTTAATTATGAAACCACACAGAGCAGTCTTTTATCTTGCAGCAATACAACAATAGTCACTTGAAGAGAGATATTATTGGTATGATAGATTATTAAAAAAATCTTAACTCTGTCTTAATGTTTATTTTTTTATTTATATTCTGTTCCTTGTTTTCTCATTGGTAAATTGAGATGAAAACTTTTAGTTTTTTTTTTTTTTTACTTGTTTGTTTTTTTCTAAAGAAATTATTTAATACTATTATGTATGTTTGAATTTGGGATCACGTGCACGGGTGTGTGTGTGTGTGTCCTTGTGTGTATACGTGTGTCAGAGAGTGACAGTGTGTTTCTATGTGTGTGTTAAAAATTAGAGAAATAACTCTGACCTTTTTGATGAGAGAACTATTGAAAATTCCTATCATCTGATATTCTTTCTTTCCCCTATCTATTTATTACTGACCTTTATTGAATAATTTTGAATTAGATTTAGACTTCCTTTGGTCATCATGATATTTACTATTGAAAAATCATTTGGTCTGTCAATCATTTTAAGAGGCTCATTTGTGAATTTAGCATGACTATAAATGTGGTACAGATATACTTCATGAAATGTGGTTCACTTCATGAAAGTTTCCCCTCCTTTGGTCCTTTCAGCTAATGTTTTACTTCTACATATATACTTTAATGCTAAAAATACTAACTCCATTACCAACAAAAAAACATTATTTTATGTCAAATGATATATAACAGTTCTAAAAAGGTACAAGTGTTGAGAGGTAATGCTAAGACAAAAATTAACTTAATGAACAAAAGCCTACAATTCAATTTTTTGAAAAAGCATTTTTTTCAGTACAGTACTATTTAATAATCATAGTATAATACATATCATTCTTAAATTTCTGAGCAAGGCACAAAAGAAAGAAAATAAAGTACACATTTTCACACTTTGCCACAATATCTATACTTAGAGTCCTTAGTATTCCATGCACTATTAGGATGTTGTCACATCATGTTTATTCACCACTCCTGAAATGAAACTAACTAGTGACTCTGAGTAAAAAGGCTCAACTTTCCCCTAGCTCATCTGGGGATTAGCAAATTGTCTCATATCTTTTCTTCCTCTGAACAGTCAAATAGATTACCCACATGTCCAGCTCTAAAACCATAAGAAAGAAAAAAATTAAAAGGAAAGGTAAATCTTAATGTTATAAACCAAGGCATCTGTTTAAAATAATTGACAAAGACTATGTTACCCAAACACACGTACCTACAGAAGAAAGCATATTTTCACTGTGTAGCTTTGGATAATAGATTGGAATATTACTAATAATAAACGAAATAGCAGTGATAGTCATGGAGACAGATTCACATTACATAAATCAATAAAATTAAACTTAGTTTAATTTTTATTTGTGGTACTGAAGATCTGATCTTTAAATAATATAATAGAAGCCTTGAAATGACTACCTAATAACTAAAATTTTCAGTTATCAATCAATATGATTCTCTCCATTTTATTTTGATTTGAATATCCATAAATGCAATGGCTGTTTCAAGATTGTCAATTTGGAAGATAATTTATATAGCCTATTGTTAATGTCCAACCATAATGTGATTAGAAATTAATCCTATTTTCGTATTCTTAACAACTGTGATGAACCAGGCCCAGTCCCAAGCCTGGCATGTAATGTAAACCACTCTGGGACTGCTGGAAACTCATTAGACTATCAACCAAGCCCATAAGTGAGTGAGACATTCTGACCCACTGGAAAATCTTTTGACCCAGCAACCAGGCCTAGCATGCACAAAGTGGAAAACTGCTGCAGAACTACCAGCAGAGAGACTAGAGACGAGAACCACCCAGCTGATCCAGGAGCATAATATCTTGCCACAGTGAAACAGCAAGATTGCCTCCAAGGGATTCAACAGGAAGAAGTGGGGCTCAGAAGCCAGACCCAAGCCACACCTACCTGGAAAACTTTGAACTTGGTAGATCTGACCTGATGCTGAGGTAAGAACACTACCAAAGCTCTAAACCAAAAGTCAGAAGGCAGAGCCATACAAAATGACAAAGACAAGGAGCAAAATGTGCTCTTAGGCCCCAAGCTCACCCTGAAGAAATACTTTAAACAATAGCAGAGAAGAAATTGGAAATCACACACCGGAAATCTTTGAAATAATAGCATCTGAATTAAAGAAACAACAGCAGAAAGACATAGAGGGAGTCACATCAGAAATAATTTCTGAAGTGAAAAAAGAAATAATATCTATAATACAAGAACTAAGTGCACCTAAAGACAATGATAAAAAAATAGAATAGAATGGAAAAGTGATGGAATCCTTGAATAAATAATATAGGACAATAGAATGCATGAAGCAGATTCAAAGTGCTATATAGTAAATTAAAACCTAATTACAGGCTGGCAGGAAGGTTTCAATGAATGTGAGAATGGACTTTCAGACTTTAAAGATACTGTTTCAGCTAGTGAAGAGGTAAGAAAAGATCTCTCAATAACAACAATGCAAGAAAAAACAATTCAACATCTGCAAGATGATGCAAATATGAACTATGGAAGACTAATAGGCATCAATGAGAAAGAAGGAGTCCGTACAAATGATATAAAAAGAATACAGGAAGAAGCAATAGCAGAAAACTTCCCAAATATGGGGAAACAATTTGACATTCAGGTAACTGAAGCATATAGAATTACAAATAACATCAACCCAATTAAAGCCATATGAAGACATATAATAATCAAGATGCCAGAATTTCAGCACAAAAACAGTATACTAAAAGCTTCTAGAGAAGAGAAACAGGTCACATTTAAAGGAAAACCCATTAGAATAACAGCAGATTTCTCTTTACAAACCATGAAGTTCAGAAAAGCATGGAGCGAAGTACTTCAAGTCTTGCAAGAAAACAAATTACAGCCCAGAGTGCTAGACACTGCAAAACTCTTTTTCAAGTTAATAGAGAAGCGAAATACTTCCAGGACAATAAACAACTAAAAATTTCATGATGACAAAGCCAGTGCTGCATAGTTTATTAAAATATACTCTAGAGAAGTATCAATATGACCACAGCTCCATGAACAAGAATGGAAAAAACCCACAAAACAGAGCAAACAATCAAACACAGGAGAAAAAGAGGTATGCAAAAGCAGTCTTTCAGCTATTCTTTTATGTACAGTGACAGAATATGTCCATCAGCATATTCTACAAATGGTCTTCTTCTCCTGGGTCATGATTTTGTCTGGATCTACAGAGTGGAGACCCAGGCAAAGGAAATAGCAGTAGCTCAGTGCCACAAGTGACACTTAGTCAGCAGTAAGCATCATGGACATTATCTATGTACACGACGTACTAGAAATTTTGTGTAATATATTCTCCCCAAAATGTTAGAAGTTCTGGTCATATATTTGGAATCTCACTATTTATGTTATGTTTTATTCTCAGTAATTCTATACTACCATGGAAACTTTTTCTTACTTGACATCTTTATATATTCACTTATTTAAATACTATGTGAGTACTCTGAATTGATTACAAACGTGTACATATAATACACAACATTTTGGGCTCTAAGCTGGAATCATAATTGGATTCAGATTTTGGAATACAGTTTTGAAATACTTAATTTACTTTTAATTAATTAATATGTAATTAATTTCCTGAATATTGTTCAATTATACCTTTATTTCATGATTCATACTGTATATATTATTTATATACATTATATATTAATATATTTATATATAAATATATACACGAGGTACATATATATAGGATAGATATAGACCTACTTTGTCTTAGTTCATTGAGAATGAAACTTTGTAGTAGTGTTGTGTAGACAAGATACCAAGTCTGTACCTTTTACTCTGAATAACTATTATAAAAACTATAAAAACAGCAATATGCATGGTATTAATTGTAACCACCCTACTACTTGTTTTGAAACTGTTTCATTCCGATTTTATTTTTTCCCACTAAATAAATAAAAAACAATTAAAAATAATAATAAATTTTTTAAAAGAATTTATTTTATTTTATTTTATTTTTTTCTTGTTTCACAACCTTTGTTTATTCACTCATTTTTATGGCCGGCTCAGCCTGCCCTGAGGGCAAGGCTGGCGCAACATGTGGTGCCGGGGATCGAACCACAGTCCCTGAAGCTGCCCAAGTTCTCCCAAGCAGGCGCTTTAGACCACTGAGCCATCCCACCGGGCCCCCAATAATAATAAATTTTTTTTAAAAATTCTGTTAATTTTACTATTAATCATATTTTTAATAAAAATAGATGCCATTTTAGTGCTAACATGGCCAATGTCTTCACTTCTGATGTCATACCTCATGAAAATTTATAACAAAAAAGTGAAGCCAATCAGTGTACACTTAGGAAAAACTGCCTCAAAATCCAAGAGTCCACATTATTAATTTTGAAAGTAACCATCAAACATAATCAGAAAATAGCAATTAATTCACAAGATTTAATTTTTTCCTCTATTTTTTTTCTGAAAAACATGAAGCCTTCTCTTCAACTTTACTATAACTGTTAAGGTGTAGGGAAAAAGTACAACAATGATGAAAACACTTTGAATAGGGTCCTACTCAACTCTTCGTGTTCTAGGTTGTCTGCTTTCAACCTGTGTCTACATTTTGGTTGTTGATTATGGCATCACAACCTATTTCAGAATGTAGCACTTAAAAATAAAAATGATAGCTATACTGCTCCCAAATCTAACATTTGGGTTTGGAACTTTGACAACAAGATTTCTGATCTATGCTTTGTCAGCTGGACAAGGTGAGCTGGCACTGAGTGCTGCATCCATGTGGCTAGCAAGGTAGTGCTCTTGACACCAGGGAGCCTGACTGCTGTTCACCAGTGTCTCTTCATTGACTGCCTGGGCACTGTCCAACAGGAAGATAATTTCTAAAGAACTTGCTAGGTGACTTGCCTAGTATCAGTTCTGATCAAAATATTGATCAAATGAGCCTCCAAGAGCACCATGATGCACAGAGATAGGACACTCAGTGTGGTGTCTGTCAATTACCTTGTGAGGAGAAAGATTTCAGTTGTAGTCTGAGTACGGTGTGTGGTACAAAGAGAATCACTGTAATAGAATGTTAATTATTCATACTATGTTACTGGACACAAGAATAAATAAGAATCAGAAAAACTGGTTAAGTGTGCTGATACAAAGAGATTCTAACTTCATACACTCATCAACTTAATGGCAGAAAAAGGAGCTGCTATATTAGGCAGGCACACATTCACCATTACATGAAGTTATATAAATGTCTTTAGAAGATACAATACTTCCTAGGTTGACCCACAAATTTGTGTTAGGCAAATGTAGATTGAAATTACTTTAAAAGTGTAGCATTTTCATTATGAAAAGTTTAACTTGAAACTGTGTCAATGATGATGATAGTTTTGCAATAGTAGAACGTATTTTGTTATTCACCATCTAATTTTCATGCTAAAATAATGAATATTAAGAAAGTATTTTATTTTAAAGTATAACTTATATTCCTATGAAAATATTGTATTTTATTCAAGCATCACTCTAAAAATTGTACATAGTTTTAAATATAGGAAAGCTTCTTGTATCTGAATACATCTACAGATTTTAGTCATGCCTTTTCCAGGATTTAGTCACATTTTCTCAATGTTGGATAGAGAAGACCTAAAATTACTGACCTCCTTTGCATAATAAAATTCTTCCTACTAAAACATGGTGATAAAAGAGGCTTTGTTTATTTTCAGTGTGGTATTAAAATACAGGAAGAATATTTTTAGGTTAACAACCTTTCAGATCATATTTCATGTATTAGAGTCAACACAACTCTTCACATTGACTTTTGATAGATAAAGGGTGCTTTGCTCTGATGTTAAGCAAGTATTATAAAAGCAGTATTTTCAGTATAGCTTATGTCTGTACTTTTAAATCCATCACCACATGGGAATTATCTTGAAACTGGAATATCTCCTACAACATTTCTGAGAAATTTAATATCCACATTTTTATTCTGAGATTTTAGGAAATAATATTTTTTAGGAATTATGTTTGATATTGAGAACAATAGTTAAAGATGTACTGACATCTTATTAAGCATTATATGTTACACACTTGAAATGTGTTCCTTCATTTCCAAAACCATTTTTAACTGCATGAAACTGCTTAAATACTATCATCTTGGATTATCTCGTCTAAGTATGGAAGTAAAATATATTAATCAGCTGAGTGTGTATGTGTGTGTGTGTGTGTGTGTGTGTGTGTGTGTGTGTGTGTGTATTTTACTGGTCTCTGAAACAAGTATTTCTGCTTATGTGTTTATTTGCTATTACTCTTTTAACTTTTAAAATTCTCTCTGTATAATTTTGTTTATAATATATAACAATTCAAAAGCCACAAGAAAAATAATTCAGGCACTAATTAAAGGTAATATGAAATTGAGAAAAGGAAGATTACAGGCAGATGCCCAGACTCAATGTGATACAATACTTGGGATCTGGATTACAAATTACCCTTCCCGTGGTTCCAAATGCAGGCAGCATAGATGGGCTTTCATATACAGACCTAGATATTCTGCAAGGAAAGGGTTCCCTGAGGGACTGCAAATTCCCCTAGAATCACAAAGATGATACAGCTATGTAGGACATTCCTCAGAAAAAAAAAAAAAAAAAAAACAAATGGAAGTGTTTTCGTAAGATAAAAAGGGGACAGAGATACATAAACAATATTAGGGATTATGGAGCATCAGAGTAAAACATAAAAAGGCCACTAAAAAGACTAATTATGTATAACTTCTGCATTCTTATATAGGCTTTTATGCTTTTGCTTTAAGCAAGACAGAATATCTATTTGAAGATGTTGAGTAGAAATGATATAATTGGATGATTGCTTGAGAATATAAAAGTCAAGTACACAGGAAGAAAAATAATTGAAAAGTTTAGTCTGTATTGTTCTACTTTTACATCTTTAATAAGTTGTAATTATAGAGACATTAACAAATGCTTATATTTAGATTATATTTTGAATAAAAAGATGATGAAGGTACTACACAACATTGAATAGTCCAAAATCAAAATCTAAAATTCAAAGATGCCACCAAAACCTTTTTTTCCACAAAAATAAATAGGTGGAATTTGTAATAACTAAAATGATAAAACTAACAAGAAATAATTTTTGAGATAAGAAACTATCTAAGGAAGATCCTTGATGGGTGAGTGATACAGCTCAGTGGCACAGGGCTCCTCTGGCAAGTACAAGGTCCTGGGTTTTACTACTGGTACTGTAAAAAGAATAGATTAGTTTGTCAAACTTTGGGAATCAATTCTTGCTGGGAATTTAAATGTGTATATCGGCAAATTATAAAGATATACATAGCGTATGATACAGAATGAAAGCTCCAAGATCAAATGCCAGAAACAAGAAAAGACTTCAGCAACAGACATCCGGAGTGCCACAGATTTGTACAGAAAGAAATGGAAAGAAAAAAACAGAGGCCACTAGGAAATAATATTAAGGGCCAGTGAGATAGCTCAGCAGTCTAAAGTACCTGCTTAGGCAACCCCAGGGACCACAGTTTGATCCCAGGAACCACATGCTGCGCCAACCCCACCCCCAGGGCAGGCTGAGCCAGCCATAAACAAATAAAGTTTTATTTTATTTTTTTAAATGGAAGCCAGACGTGGTGGCCCATGCCTGTAATCCCAGCACTCAGGAGGCTGAGGAGGAGGATCAATGAAAGTTCGAGACCAGCCTGGGTTACAAAAGTGAGCTGAAGGCCAGCCTGAACTGCATAGTGAGACACTGTCTCAAAAAGACCAAAAAAAAAAAAAAAAATGGAAACAGTAATAAATGAGAAAGGAACCAGAACAATACTACTTGAAACCAAGGAATATGACTCCTCTATCAACCTAAGATTGTATCAGACACTGTTGTATCTCAAGATGATTTTTTTAAAAAGTAACTGGTGATTATCTCTAACACTTTAAAATTACTGATGATTTTGACACTCTGAGTGTTTTGATATGGCAATATCAGAGTTAAAAGGAATAGAAGTGCGAGAGAGAAAGAGAATTAAATTTAGAGGTTACACAAAGGAGGCAAACATGACGTTGTGAAGCATTACTGGAATTTAGTGGTAATATATGTGTATTGGTTGAGTATTAATGCAGAAGCAGGAAAATGTGAAATGTGCAAAGTAAAAAAGTTGAAAAAGTTTTCTGTGGACTGGGAGAGTAGATAGAATAAAGAAACACAACAGCAATAGTATAACTGAGAATTGCATTGAAATCGTATTTTTTGTGTGTGTGGTACCAGGGAGTGAACTCAGGACCTTGCACTTGCCAGGTAGGTGCTTATGTCACTGAGCGATATCCCTGACCTAAAATTATATGTTTAAATCAGAATCAGTAAAGTTTTATTTTTCTCCCCTTCACATTTCAAGAGTTAGTTTCATAATCAGAGGCTGGAATTTTTATTTGTCCAGTTGTGTATCAGAACTAACACTTCCAAGAGAATGAGTGTATTCGCAATAAAATGATAACAAGGGGGTTGGAGTGATATCTCAGCAACGCCTGGTAAGCACAAGGACCCAAATTTACCATTGATACCACATGCCATGCTGACTCCAGGTTCCCCTGTACACCATGATGGGCCAGAAAACGGGCATGGTGGTACATGCTTATAATCCCAGCACTGTGGAGTTGGAGACAGAAGGATCAGTAGGAGTCTGAGCTGCATAGTGAGAGCTGTATCAAAAGAATTTTTAAAAACAATAATAAAAAAGATAATGTCTACTCAGAATTTAATCAAGTTGTATTGAAATAAAGAATAATAGTATGATGGAATAAGAAAAAGGTGAAAGTCTTAATGGTAGATGATAGTGAGTTTAAAGGATTGTTTCATTTAGAATAACACATTGAGTCAAAACTAGACGCATTAGTCAAGTAATGGCACATTAGATATGATGGTTTTTAGAACAAAAATCGTTCCCCTTGATCATGAAAACATCTGAGTCAGAAATGGAGCCCCAGTGGAATGGAGAACACCATGCAAGAGGCAGGGCAGAGAGAACTGCAAGCAGGAGAAACTGCTCTCTGTGTGTGGTCCCAGGGTGACAGACTCTGGTAACTTTTAGTCATGTTTCTACTAGCTAACAGAGATATGCTTATTGCATAAAAACATACAATGAATATTAAAAATAAAAACAAAACTTTTAGCAATTAAGTGACTTCCATATTTCTTTCTTGGTTCAAAGCAAAGCATTAAAATAAAATATCACTGATAGTTCTCATTGTTTAGAAAATGCAAGCATACTATTTATTCTGTAAAAGATGTACGAATATCATTGTGTGAACTCCTTTTTTGTCTGGATATCTTTTATACACTGTGCATTGTTAAAAGAAGAAAACTAAAAAGCATAAATGAAAAAAAAATGCAACACTTGTAAATGAGGGATGATTGAATGTTGTACACACAAATAATGCATGGCAATATTTGTAAGCCCAAAGTAGAAATGTTGGCTCTTATGAAATAAATTATATATAATTTGCAGGCCGGTGAGATGGCTCAGTGGTATTAAGCTTCTGCTTAGGCAAGCTTGGGCAACCACAGAGACCGAGGTTCGATCACCAGCACCTTGTGCTGCACCAGCCCCACCCCTAGCGCAGGCTGAGCTAGCCATAAAATATATATACATATATATATATATATATATATATGTATATATATACACATATATACATACATATACATATATGTATAAGTATGTATATATGTATATATATACATATATATATATATATATATATGATTTGGTCAATGGTAAAATATACTAAGGAAGCCTAAGAATCTAAAAATTGAAATATTATCCTCGAAAAATGGACTTTTTTACACTAAGTGAAAATACAATCAAGAAGTTAGATTAAAACTCTAAGGGAATGATGATCAAGATGGCATTCATTAGCCTAGAGGTTAATTACTTTAAAGGAGGCTTGGTTTTTCATGATGGGAGTTAGGAAATATTCTGAGAGATTTTTTTTACAATGTTGACAAATTGAAAAGAAACATAATGATCCACTGAGAAGATTATAAGGCATATATTCTGCAAATAATACTGTTAACTATGAAACAGATAATTCACAGATGATTTCAAAACTGCTCGGGAGGGGAGATAATGGAACACTTTTCAATTCACTCCACAAAGAGGATGATAGTCAAGCAAGGTAAGTATAAAACAAAATGAAAAAGAAAAGGAACTTTATTATGGCTATGCATACAACCGTGCACTTATTAATAAGATTAGAATTAAAATCAACAAAAAAGCAATCATTTTTTTTTTCCTAGGGATGCAGAAATGATTTCCACTAACAAGAAATTGTATCTGCCATTTGGCCATGTCAGTAAGTACCAAAGCAAGAAAGAGTACCTACATGACTAGAATAATTGGTTATGACTATAAAGAAAAGATTGCAGTGCTGCTATTCTTGAGAATGTAACACACAGGGTTGGCCAAAGAGCTCAGCGGATTAAAGCACCTACTTAGGCAGAGTGCAGTGGTGGGAGTCCCTTCCCCAGTGTGCTGTGCCGGCCCCGCCCCCAGGCTGCACTGAATCAGTGATTGAGACTGGGCGTGGTAGTTCACACCTGTAACCCCAGCTACTGGCAGGCTGAAAATAAGAGGATTACTACAAGTTTGATCTAGTAGTGAGACCCTAAAAATCCTGTAGATCCTGTCCTAAGTACATTAAAAAAAAGAAAAAAAGAAGGAAAGAAAGAAAGAAAGAAAGAAAGAAAGAAAGAAAGAAAGAAAGAAAGAAAGAAAATAGAACACACAAAAGAACAAATACTGCACTCTGGAGGCCCCTTCTGTACTCTCACTCTCTAAGGCTAATATTGTCCAGAAGTAGCATCGTCCTAAGGTATTCACGTTGTCTACTGATCCACACACAATAAGAGTAAAGGTTATGATTTCACCTCTGAACAGTTGATTCCATTAGTGACTGCAGCCAGCAACAGAAAAACTTGAGGAAGACAAAATGATAGTGTCAGGAGGCCTACGAGGAATAAAAGAGATAATCAAATGCTGTGGAAAAAAAAAAAACGCATTTGCATGTTTAAGTTTGTAAAAGGATGAATAACTTTACGAAGGAGCATGATTTTAGGATTTATGTATGGCTGAAGAGGGTGTGTATGAATTCCTAAAGGCAAAATGTTAACTTTGAACGCTGTCAATTTAGAGAGACTTGGTCACTACAGAAAACTGGGGCGGGAATTGAAAGAGTAACCTGACTAAGGCCCAAACAATAGAATCACGTCCAGTGCAGCAGACACGTGGCAGCGTGGCTTGGCAGTGACCTCCGCAGTGTGAAGTTGTGGCTGGTGTTCTGCGTCCTGTGCCACCTGTGGATTTCGTTCTCTTATTCTCTGACTTCTGTCCCAAACGCATTTGCATACTCTTCACAAGCAGTTCTTCCTTATCCGTGAATTTGGGCCGTTGGAAGCAGTAATGTGGTTCCCAAATGATACCTACAGGCTGAGAACAACTTCTTCAAACTGTAGGTATTTCCATCGGGCGCTATCAGAGAAGAACTGCTAGTCTATAATGAAATATTTATTGAAACATCTTGGTTATGCGAATGGTGGAGTGGTTAATCAGCTTCTGTACGTGAGGCTGAGACTGAAGCATACAATTCAGGGGATACATAAGACATATAGCTAGTTGGGGGAATAAGGTCAAAGTGGAATTTCTGAGGATAAACTGGAAGCTTTCTAGTAAAACTTATTTCTGTGACAGCTGCCTGAATCTCCTATTGTACATAGCTTTCCTGGGCCCAGGTAAGTGTCTTGCCCTCAGGTTTTATTTTCCTTCTCTATCCTCATAATCCAGCTCCATGATTGTACCAATGGTTATGCAATACATGTTTGCTGTTGAAATTATTTGAACAGAGCGAATATACATATACATGATTTTTATTAAGATGCTTTTGCTGTTCTCTTCATCTAGGTTTTCTGTGCTTTGTATAATTTAAGGTTAGGAATTATTTTTCTAATTTCATTTTAAATGAACAATGTCTTTCCTATTAGATGGGGAGCATTGTTTCTTTTTTGTTGCTTTCTCAGAAATACTTCATTTTCCTGTATTTTAGGGAAGGGTGTACAGGGTGCTCAGGGTCTCACTATGTAAATCAGACTACTGGTGACTCTCCTGTTTAGAGCATCCCAAGTGCCCGGACTGCAGGCGCAGACCACCATGCCCAGTGTCACTCACAGTCTCATTGTCCACTGGCATCAGGGTTGGCATGGCAGACCTGGGAGCCAAACCCCTGATATCTGCATCTAAGCAGGCGCTTTAATCCGCTGAGCTATTTGGCTGACTCAGAAATATTTTTGTATTTGAAGTAACCTGTTCCACTTATCCTGGGTGTGAATGAACACGTTTATTTGTTCCCATCTCTTAATTTGAAGTTTTGTTATTCATCTTCACAAAAACATTTTGAAAATACGTTATGACCTTAGCATCTGCTGCCTAAGTACCTGTACTATACACATTGCCTACCTTGATATTATTCATATCTATTTAGGACCAGATGTTAACATAAAAATGGAACATTTCATAGTTACAATGCTTTTATTCATGGCTCTACAAACATTATGCACACCACTGAAGATTATCAACTGTTCAGAGGTGAAATAATCAATTACTTTGCTAGAGAACATCTTCACTTTATACATTGTGTTACTTTTGGCATCTACAGTGTACACACAGTCAAGGACTTTTGGTCCAGCAAGCACTAAAACTGTGTCTCCGTTCTGTTACTTATTAAGGTGAGCAAAAGAAAAATCAGTCAATCTAAATAAATATATAGTGTCAAACAAACATAGAAATGTTTAATTTCTTTAAGATTGTAATTGAAATTTTGCCAGCCCCTAGACTGGCACTGTAAAATATCTTGAATAATAACCACAGTATTGTGGGAGAAAAATTTCTATGAGAACTAAGTTATAAATTTCATAGCCATAAGTGCTTGCCTGGCAAGTGTAAGGTCCTGAGTTCAATCTCCAGTACTGAAAAAAAGAAAAACATATTTCAAGTTTATTTATTTATTTATTTATTGGTTGGACCAGGTTTCAAACTCATGACCTTGCACATGCCAGCATATTTCAAGTTTAGAGTACAAAGAGTACAAATGATATACTTGTAGCAATATAAAACATTTTTTTCTTCCAAGCTATTTGCAGTTATGTGGGCACATGTTTAGTTGTTTACTCATAAGTCTTCTGTCATTTCCAGAATGGTATCCATTTAAAGATCCATTATGACTAAGCTATTGAAATATACATAATTTTTTCCCTATCCCAAAGAGTTTTAAATTACCATCAGAATACAAAGTCAGACTTTCTAGTAGGAGCTGCATGAAACACTGTCCTGCTGAGTCCTCCTTAGACACGGTCACATAACATTTCAGCGTACATTAATGAGTTTCATTTATAGAGTGTTATGGTTTATGTGTAGTTGGCCCCCCAAAGCCTCATGGACTCATTGGGCGGGGACTTCTAGAGTTTGAGACTTGATCCATGATCCCTGGGATTATAGGTTTTAGTACTGATGGGATTATGGGTGTAGCCTAGGGCGGGAGCTAAGGTGGAGAACCTGAACTAGTAATATAAAGAGACACAGAGAGACAGACTGGAGCTCAAGCTATTGCTGCTGCTCTGCTGCCGTGTTGGTTGGCTACCTCTGCCGCCATTTTGTTGCTGTTCTGCTGCCATGAACTGGATGCTCTCTTCTCTGTTCCACTCAGCCTTGGGCCAGCCGAATATGGACTGAAACCTCCACAAACTGTGAGCTAAATAAACCTTTCCTTCCTTCATTTTGAGTGTCGGGTATTTGTCCCAGCAACGAGCAAAAAGTAACTAAGACATAGAGTATATCACATCTTACTGGTAATTATCTAAATCTAGAAACTGACTTGGGACTTTACTTTTCTATTTATGCACATTATCTTAGATTAAGACAGTTTAAGAATCTATCTTTTCTATTTCGTGATTGAATTTAATTTCTCTGATTTTCTACTTTTAATTTCTCTGATTTTTCTATTTTTCTATTTTTACATGACAATAAAATACTGAATCAGGTTATCTCTTCACTGATACTTTTGACTCAATATTATATTTTTTCTCTTTTAGTACTAGTCTACATGTAGTACAGTATTTTATTGACCTCTCCATTTATAGAATTGTACACATGCAATTACATAAATATTTATAATAATCAAAAAGATGTTTCTTTCTTTTATTTCCTTCTTTCATTCAGTGATCCAAATGATATGTTACAAATGTGTCTATCGTACAGAAATGGCTAGTTGATGAATTAATTGCTTTCAATTAAAAATTTTCAAAGAAAGACTTCAACTAATGTACTTATATACTTAGATAATAAATAGACCATCATTATATATTTGAACTAATTTATGTATGTACTATTGGATAGATGCATATATCAGACTATAACAATCAAAAATCACACAAGTAAAAATAAATTGCAAACAGTATAACAAGAAAATTAAAACTATTCTCATACTTTTCAATTTAGTATATTATCTCATTTATTTGGGGAAAAATCATCTAATGTCTGTATCTTAATATGTTCATCCAGGGCCAGTGAGATAGCTCAGCAATCCAAAGTACCTGCTTAGGCAAGCTTAGGCAACCTCAGGGACCTCAGTTCGATCCTCAGCACGACATGCTGCACCAGCCGTACCCCCAGGGCAGCCTGGGCTAGCCATAAAAGAAAAAAAGAATGTTCATTGCTAAAATGAAAATGACTTACAATTAAATCATACTTCTCTAGGTGGATAATAAGTAGATATTAAATGATAGCAAAAATGTATATACAAATCTATATTTATATGTACTTACGTAAAAACACTTCAGAATGAAAGTAGGTTTAGGCTATGATGTATGTATAATGAGTGCAACTATATACACATATAATTCACACAATAATTGATATTGTGGTAGACACAAGGTGCCACTTTTAGAGATCTTTCAAAACTATTTAAGCAAATTCTTTAGCAAATCTAGTTAGAGAAAATACCAAGTTAGTTTCTGGAAATGTAATCCTTCTCACAGAAGAGCAGCTGTAACATTTAGTACAAACTAATAAAAATTCTCAGAAGAGGAAAGGAGAACTTGTTTACCAAATGGCCCTCGCCTCTTAATCACCTTCTGACTCAGCATTCAGACTAAGGCACGAACCTTAGTCTGAATGTGTCACTAAACATTTACGCATCTGACATTTGGAAGAAAAGCCAATGTAGTACTGGCACCTATGCAGGGGAAAATAATTAGGATTATTCAAGATAAGCGATGACATCAACAAAGACATTTAAGGATACACCCAGAATAGGAATAGCTGGCATGTCTATTAGCTTTGAGTCACTAGTGCAACATGCAGCTGAGGAATATGATTTTGCAGTGTTAGGACTAGTTGTTGTTTTAGAGAGGTTTCTTAACTATTTCAGTAACATTTACAGTACTCTTGAGCCAATATCAGAAGCCACATATGTCAGCAAACAAAGGCCACAGCTAGGCCTCAAAAAGAAATTCACTAAATGCTCGACAACTTGTTTAAAGATTTTTTTAATATTTAAAAATGTAGGTATATTTTTACTGTTGTATTTTACTTATTTGTTTATTTATTTATTTACTTACTTACTTACTTACTTACTTACTTATTTAATTTTTGCGGAACAGGGAATCTAACTCAGGACCTTGCACTTGCCAGGCAGGCACTTCTGCCCCTGAGCTATTCCCCAAACCCATTATTATTGTATTTTCAAAAGGAAAAACAAAAGCAAAAACTAGAACAAATAGCAAAAAGAAAGACAGAAACAAAGCAACATAGGACAATACAAATGGCGCAGAATTTCAGAACAAGAATGGAATAGTGCCAGGCGTGGTGGCGCATGCCTGTAATCCCAGCACTCAGGAGGGTGAGGCAGGAGGATCAGTGCAAGTTCAAGACCAGCCTGGGCTACAAAAGTGAGCTCAAGGCCAGCCTGAACTGCATAGTGAGATCCTGTCTCAAAAAGCAAAAAAAAAAAAAGAATGGCATAGTAACAGTGGTTATTGTAGCATGTATTGTTTTTGTCAAATCCATTGCTCAGTCTACCAGATAAACACATACGAGACTGATCAAATGAGTAAACATACACTCTTCCTTTCAATAAACCTTCATTTTTTCCCTTGTCCTTTTTACTTTTATTTTTAAAAAAGAGTATAATAAGGATAAAACATTAAAGACAGTATGAAATGCTTATGTGGGAAAAAAAGCAGCAGTATACTTTTAAGATAGCACAAAGGCTTTCCAGAAAGCTTTTTTTCTTAACCAGTGTTTAGGTACTGTGGTGGACCATTGCCTTTACCTAGGTTTTAGTGTCTCATTGATGGTCAAAGCCACCCAACAGAATTTTTAAATATGACTTTGACTCACTTAACATGTGTGGTCTAGGAATTCATTTTATAAGTATATTATTTTAATTTGAGACATATTTAGGGTTAGAAATCAGTCACCTAAACTATAAAGGATCTTTTCATACCAGAAATATTATTCACTTTCTATTGTTGATCTAGCATAAAATCACTTAGTCTTATTAAGCATCCCACTCAGTTATGTTAGTAGCAACTCAGATTGAGAAAATGTTATAGCACTTCATAATTTTCTTCTTGGAAATGACATATTTACTATTTATCATTAATATTTTGGCTATTACAAGAATATGGTATAGTCTATCAGAAGAAATCAATATATAAAAATATTTAGGTCAATAATGATGTTAAATTTTTAGGTTAAAAATAATTTCAATTATTTTTAAATATAAAAACAGTATTTATGCAACAGGAAGATTATTTTCTGTGCATTTTATAGAAACAATGAGTCATTGATGTGATACATTTAAAAAGCACTATCTCAGTTACATTTTATGCATTTCTGTAACAAAATGCTCAACGCCTAAAATTAAGGAAGGAAAAGTTGATTTAGCTCATAGATTGTGGAGGTATGTACTCTACATGGCTGGCTCCCAGGCAGAGAGGCACATGACAGAGAGCAGTTCATGGCAGCACAAAACAGCAAAGATCAAAGGGAAGGGCAGCAGCTGTGGCTTCTAGCCAG
>PVJA010008088.1:28607-65945 GCA_004027025.1 Myocastor coypus
TTTTTTTTTTTTTTTTTTTTTTTTTTTTTTTTTTTTTTTTTTTTTTTTTTTTTTGCTGTTTTTGTTTTGTTGAGTCACTTAATTGAACTTTAAACTTCTCAAGTTGACAAAACGTATCAACCAGTATGATCCACCCCTTGTCAACTTGGCAACCAGATATTACTTTAAAACAGGTTTTAGGTATATAGACACACTTATTAACATTTTATAACTTGCAAATTGCGTTACATTAGAACTAGGGCATTTTGCCAGTGGCACTTCCCCCAAAAAACTCCTGTACATCTTTGTATGCAAAAGGTCTTTTAGTTTGTCTCTAAGAGTTGCAAAAGTCCTAGCAGTTGCAGCATCTCTGAAAAGCCTGAGTCTCAAATCTTCTCTACGATCTAGGGCAAATTCTTAACTGATAGCCCCTGCATAAGTGATAACTCACACACTTTTAAAAAGGCACAAGATAAACATTATCATTATAAAAGGACATAAATTACTGGGACCAAAGCACATCTAAAATCCAGAAGGGCAAACGTTAACTCTTGTAGCTTTATGTGGAACACCTGAAGTAATCTGTTATGAGCTATGAGCTCTGAAAGCTTCATATGGCTTTATCTCTATTGCACTTTTTTTGGGGGGGGGTAACTCTCATTGTTTTTTTTTTTTTTGGAGGGGTGCTGGCTTTGTTCCCTCTTTTCAGCTTTTTTAAGACAATGTGTTTTTCACTTTTTTCTTTTTAGAACTTTTGGAATTTTCACTGAATAGACTTTTTATCCTCCCTGGGGCACATTGCCTGGCCTCCCAGGCCTTTTGAAACCGTGGTGGAAGTTTTTTAGCCTCAGAACTCTTATATTTTGAATGTGCCTGTATTGTTAAGGTCTGTTGCTAGCTGGAGCAGTAGCCAGGCTTTTTTGTCTTTTTGGCTATAGGGCTTGACCGCCTACATCGCTGAGTACTCTGACTCTGATTATTAGGAGCAACTTTTTTATGCCACCACCATTGTGGAACCAGCTGGACTATAGCCTTTTTGGAAACTGGGCTCTGCATTTTTCTATTAAAGCAAAGTCTCTCACATTGCTGTTTTGAGAATGCAAAGGGTGAGAACCTGGCACCCCTTGTGAGGACCTAGCGACATCCTTTGTTTACTTGTTTGTTTTTTAGCAATGGAGATTTCAGCTCTATCTTTGTAGTCTACAGCCTTTTTTGGCACTTTTTTTTCCCCAAACTCACATTTTAAATCATCTTACCAGGCTCTTTATTTTTTTATTTTTATCATAAATCGAACTAAAAGCCTATAACAATAGCAATGCCACTGTTTTTAGCATTTGACTGCTTTAAACTTGTTTTTCTTCGTGAGGGTGGGGAGGGTGGTCAGATTAACTAGCTTACTGAACTTAATCTCAGTATCAGGCAGTCTCTAGACATGAGCAAAATACAGACAAATTTTCTGCCAAGACATGACACAAAACATCTGCAATCCAACCACCAACTTGGTCTTTCTTCCCAGCAGAAGCTTCCCTAGCCTTGTCTTCACAATTTTTATCAGTATTTTGGTCTTTTGATCTCTGACAAGAGTCTCCCATACAGAGGACCTGAAGGTATTGTAGCTCTTTACTACTAGGGGACATCTCTAAACCTTTTTTTATCTCTTCCCATAAACTATTCTTCAAAGCTCTTGAATGACATGGTTAGGTAGTCACAGCAAAGACACTGCTCCTGGTACCAAATATTGTTTCAGTCACTTTTCATCCATTGTTAGGACAAATATTGCCAAGCAAAATTAAGGAAGGACAGGTGTATCTACCTCACAATTTGTGAAAGTTTCTACTCTGTACTCAGCTGGCTCCCAGGCAGAGTCACACATGACAGAGAGCAGCAGTTCATGGCAATGGAAAACAGCAAAGAGCAACGAGGGACAGCAGCTGCAGTTTCTAGCGAGCCCCTCTTCCCTCATTATATTATAAGCAGGCTGCCCTGGAGTAGGGGTGTAAGCCTCGTACAATGTCCATGCCTTCCTCTTGTACAATTTGAGAATGTTTATAAATTAAGAATCCTAGCTCTCTGCTGAGTCAATTAAACTTTTAAAATTTTGAGGTTGACATAGTGCCTCAACCAGTATAAACACTAATCATGTTATGTAACTGTGGAAGACATGTATCACTAAAAGCTAGGACCAGAGAACAAGCTCGGTATAATAAACACCAGTCTGCTAAGCTTAAGATTCCCAATACCAAAATAAATAAGTAAATCCTACAACAAATGTAATAAATACTTTAAAAATAATATTCAAATCATTGAAGTTTTTCTGACCTGAAAATTTTTACATTCTAGTGTTTACTAAAGCATATAAAATGATTAAAATAATAAAAGTATAAGAAACAAAGGATGTACTTTTTTTAAAAAATCAAATATCAAGAAAGTATTACTATGAAGTATTTTAATTCTACTTGTTATAAGAAATTTGTGAAACTATAATTCCCAGTTTTCCAATTACTGTTTAGTTTGTAATGTTCCAATTACTACTATATTTTATAAATTATTCCACAGTATGAATTTTCTTTTTCAAATTTTTACAATTTTAATATAATATATAATCTTCTAATACTAAGAAATAATTATTATTATTTTTAGAAGTGCATAGTTCATGATTTAATCCTGTTTTACATATTCTTGCAAACCAACAAAGAGATGAAAATAAGTGTTATATTAGAATTTACTCTATGTTTCTGAATTCATTCATAGAAATACATGTCTGTGTAATATTTGGAGTAGTTTTACCTTATGTGAATCCACAGTTTTATGTACATCTTAACATACTATCTTTATATAGAACATTCTCTAATGGTATAGCTTCAAGTGAATTTTTGCTTTGTTTATTATTCATAGAAAATGTTTCCTACAGAATGTAGCATGTTATTTTGCTTAATCTGGACCTCTCTCACTGTCCATGGGGATATTGTTCAAGGACTCAAAGTTAGTACAAAATCTGAGGATGCAAAGTTTCTATATCCAATAGCACACTGTTCACATATGACCTAAATACATCATCCTCCACTTGCCTTAAACAATCTGTAGATCATTTGCAAATCTATTACACTGTAAGTGGTAGGCACATAGCTTCATCATATTATTTAGGAAATAGTGAGAAGAAAAATGTTTGTATAAATACAGAACAGGAACTATGTTTTTTAGTATTTCTTAGTGTACAACTGGTTGAAACTACAAGTACAGAATCTACAAATGCAGAGGCCAACTGAAACCACACACACACACAGACTACACTATAGTACATATACTGACATGTAGAAACATTTTAAGCAAACATTAACCATATTACTTTTAACTGGCTTTGAAAGATATACATAACATGTTTTGCTTTTAAAAACCTGAAAAGCTTCAGTCAAAAATATCTTTTATAAAATGGTTTTCTATGTTTCTGCAATTTTAGGCTCAGAGAGATAGCTCAGTGGACTAGCACCTGCTTAAGCAAGCACAGAATCGAGAATTCGATCCCCAGCACCACATACCATGCTGGCCCTACCCCCAGGTCAAGTGGCACATGCCTATAATCCCAGAACTGGGAAGGCTAAAAACAGAAGGATCACTATGAGTCCAAGCTGTCTAGTGAAATCTAGTATCAAATATATTAATATACAGTATTAAAATTCATTATATATTATAAACATATATAATACACATAAATACATCATATTAACATATATTATGTATATTAATGTATATCAAATATATGTATATTTTAATGTATAAATATTCTTGCAAATATGTGTAGTCTTAGCTTACGAAGTTTATGGCCAGTGTTAAGTCAGTATTAATATCATGTGTGATTCTAAGAATCCATGAATATGCTTTTATATTAAATTAGACTGTAGAGTTATTGCAAAGCCTCTAAAATGTGATATAAAATGCATTTGAGAAGTGCTGGTATGTGAACTGTCAATAAATGGATGTATATTGAACATATACTCATAAGTGAAATAAACCAGACCTGCATGTGAAAATATTGTATAGTCTCCCTAGTATAAGAACTCTAAAGAAGAATTAAAAATTGAAGGGTATAACCCAGTGGAGTGTGTTGTGGATTAAACAATGAAGTAACTGGAAGCAGAAAAGAGAGGACACATAGCAGAAACCGTGCACTTATCAGATATTGGTCCTAAGAACCTTCAAAAGGTTTATCACATTATGCAACATTAAAACTATGCTTGGAAGGCCTGTCATTCTGATCTATGAGATGTTTACTGCTTTTAATGTAAACTCAGTTACCCTTATACTCTCTCTCAAGTAAATGGTTGGCTAACCAAAAAAACAAAAAAAAGGTATTAACTGAGAGTAAGAGACTGGGCAAATTGCCATAGGCTTGACAGGCTACAATTTTGTACATCCTTGGATTTCTAAATATCTGTGTAAAAATGTGTAGAGTGTTATTAGAATATCAGTGATTGATGGAAAATATCAATTTCAAGCTAAGTCCAAGATGTTTGATATTCAGAAAGCTAGTGATGTTAAGCTCAATTATCTATGTTATAGAGTAATAGTATCACGAAGCTTCTCTGCTGGAGGGTTGAGAATATAAGTTAACAGACCAAAAATGGGAGAAAAAGAAGGGCTATGAGGATAGCCAATATTTTGGCCCTAGCCCTTCAAGGTCAGTAAGGACTCAGGAAAAGAGAACCTGTGCTGTAATATCCTATAACTCAGTGTTGTCCCAAATTTCCTGGTCAAGGAGATTATGGGACTTCAGAGGAAAGGAATAAATGAACTATAGTGTGTCTAAGGAGAGTCACCCAGAGAAAAATCATTCTCTCAGGCTCTCACAGAAAGCAAACTGGTCAAGCAATGGCCGTAACTCATCCCGAAGGCTGACACTGACAACAGTTTTACAAAGCACTGTACATGGTTCCAAAGTTAATCCTGAGGGGATTTGACCTTGGAAGCTACAAAAGATGACTGTTTTCTTACACAGGTCTTGCTTTTAATTGCCCTTGATCACCTAGCAGAAAAGCTTAATTACAAGGCATAAAATGCAGAAGTAGATTAGTATGATGAGCTGTAAGAGGCTTAAATTAACAACCTCCAACATTGTCAGTATCGCTGGTAACCCACTGCAATTATGGAACATTGGACTATATATACATCTGCTTCCTCTCAGTTCAAAGAGGGCAAATTTTTTCTTTTTTTTTTTTTTCTTTCCTTACCAATATCAATTAGAAAATGTATCCTGTCCACGCCTTGTGCTCTGTATAACTATTATGAGGACAATATGCAATGTGGCAATTATTGTGAATGGTCTACTAATGTGTTTTAAAACTATCATATTGTTATTTCTTATTAAATTAATTTTAAAAAGTAGATAAATTTAAAAATTCTGCAAAATGTTGTAAAATATTCCGCAGATTTATTAAATGTCATTTAAGAGGTTTAATTTACTTATTTGAGGTTTTAAGGAAATACACATTTACGCAAATTTTTCATGTATTAAAGATTGTAGCTAATAGTAATGCACATTTTTCAATATGTAAAATGAGATCAGAATGTCCTTGAAGTGATAAATATGCTGATTAGGCTAAATTGATTATTTCAAAATATGTACATATTTGTACCACATACACATGTACAGTTGTTAGCAATCAAACATTAAATAAAATGAGTGATAAACTAAATGTGGCCATTTGGAATAGAAATAAAATTTTATATAGGAGAAACCACAAATATAACCTCAATGGTGAATTTTTTAAATAGTCTATTATTCCTCCATGATAAACTTTTTAAAATCTCAATAATAATGTTCACTGTTCTGTTATATTACACTATGCTTGAGAATTACTTCATTCTAGTATTAAATCTATAGATTTCTTTTACTATACCTAGCAGCAAAGATAGTCGTATGTGGAAACTTTTAAATATTGCCAAATTAGAAGACACTCATGAATATAAAAGCAACTCAATAAAACAAAACAAAATTCTAAAAAGCACCTCAAAACCCATCCAAGCTTCTTGTGCTTTGCCAATACTTTATGAGTATATGAAAATTCAACAAATAAAATTAAATAAAGGTTCAGTTTGGCTATGCTTACTCTCTTCAGTTTCCTTAAACATACACATTAGTAAAAAGCTCCTAATATTACCTAAATCTCCTTTGCTTCACTGTATCCTCGAACATAAAATACCCAATTGTGACTCTCTTGAAGAACAAAAATAAAAGTTAGGAGAATGTGACAAATAATAAACTCATGGTTGGAAGAACATAGATTGACAGGTATTTAATAATTTCCAAAAAGTAACACTAATTTTAGAATATAGTTCATTTAAAACAAGTAAATGTTCGATATAATGATCCTATTTTGTATTTGTAGCTTTTCAAAATTTCAGACCAGCTTATAAATTTCACTTCTATGTTTTTAAAATAAGGACACTGATCCTAGAATAAAACAATAAAAAGTAAGATTAGATACTAGGCTTAGGATGGAAATATCTTAATGTCCACAAACAAAAATTAATAAGAGAAAATGTTGTATCTTTCATTTAAACCTTATTTCCTTGAAAAATATTTGGATTTATTTTTTTCATATCGTGCCTACACATAATTAACCTAAAGGCAGTTGTAGATAAGGTCATAAAAATAATTCTTTTAAATGTAAGGTAGATAAATTGCACTTAAGTTTTTCAGTTTCAATCTGTTCTCAAGTTTATTAGGATTCACTTTTAATCCCGAACCTAAAGAAAAATATGACTGAATTAGTACACCCAGTTATTTGGATTAAATATATTCATGTGGGAAAATTGTACAAGATCAAGCTTGAATACTATAACAATGCTACAGTTATATGCCACTCATTTTCATCAATGAGTACTTTTATTGTACAAACTTGGTTCCATTGAAAGGGGAAAAAAAATGTGTTCATTGTGATGTGAATGAATTGTAAAATTGTTCCTGCTGAAGAAATAAAAGTCGGAGGGACTGTGAAGAAAGTCTTCTCCACTGTTGGTGGGAGTGCAGACTGGTGCACCACTGAGGAAAATCAGTGTGAAGATTCCTCAAAATGCTACAATTAGAGGTCCTATTCAACACACCTGCACACCTTCTGGATACCTTCCCCAAAGAATTAAAAATGTTATAACACAGCGATATATTTGTACCCATGTTGATAGCAGCACAAGTTGTCACAGTTAAATCTTAGAAATAAAACAAATGTCTATCAACCAAAGAATGGATAAAAAAGATATGATATTTTTCTTTGTCTGAAGACATGGGGATTGAACTCAGGCCTTTATGCTTGCCAGGCAAGGGCTTATTTTCCCGAGATATCTCCCCAGCACAGAAGATGTGATATTTTTATACAACAGAACATTAGTCAACTCATAAAGGATAAAATGGAGTCTCTTATAGGTAAATGGATGAAACTTGAGACTATAGTCATAAGTATAAACATTGTGTTACTTCCCTAATGTAAGAAATTGAGAGTAAATAATAACCAAAATGTACAATAAATATTGTGAAAGAGCAAGAAAGTGCTCAAAAGGAAAATACAACTGAGAAACAAAGAAGGAAAAAAAAATCCTGTATCTTATAACCTTCTTCTTCTTCTTCTTCTTCTTCTTCTTCTTCTTCTTCTTCTTCTTCTTCTTCTTCTTCTTCTTCTTCTTCTTCTTCTTCTTCTTCTTCTTCTTCTTCCTCTTCTTCTTCTCCTTCTCCTTCTCCTTCTCCTTCTCCTTCTCCTCCTTCTCCTTCTTCTTGTTCTTCTTCTTCTTCTTCTCCTCCTCCTCCTCCTCCTCCTCCTCCACTTCCTCCTCCTCCTCCTTCCTCTTCTTTTGTTGGTAAGGGTCTCAATGCATACATTGGACTCGTAGTGATTCTCCTGATTTCAGCTTCCCAAGCGCTGGGATTACAGGCACATGCCACCATGTCCAGTCTCAATCACCATCTCAGCGTGCCCTGAGGGACGAGACCAGCACTGCCCGGGACCAAACCTGGCCTCTGTCTCTGTCTAAGTGGGTCCTTTACTCCACTGAGCTATTTGGCAGGTCCTGAGTGTGATTCTAATAAACCCTTTTTCTTTACTACTTCCTGTTGGTCATATTTGACTTCCTTCTCATGAGTGAAAGAACTCACTGAGCCAGTGACATCCAGAGATGAAAACAGAGCTGAAAAATTCCTGTCAGCCAACAGTAACTCAGGTGGAAGCACATTACATTGCTCAGGCATTTGTGGTACAGTGGTGTAAACACACTGGTACAGCACGCAAAGACACACTGGCTGCGTCTAACACCTCCAGTTTACTGTGTTTCCAGGTGACATTTGTAGGTCAATGGAACTATTTGCCTATATGTTGTAGAGTTGCAGAAGCACGTTTATGACATTCGGGGAAAAAAAGGTGTCACCCGGCGTTTTCTTCCTTAGAACGTGTCAGCTTCGCGAAGGGATTCACAACGTATTTGCTGCAAATCAAGATGGAAGCAGTAAAGAATTAAACCTTCAACTTCATTAGTTGAATTGTCACAATGTATCTAGGTATTTTTATCAGCAACTGTGTTTCATGTAAGAGAAAGTGAGCGATATTAGTTAGTTGAAGCCAATCCAGCTAGCTCGATGCAGTGAGAGTTCTAGCGTGTAAATTTTGTTCGGGTCCATGCTTTCTTCCCAGCAGGACCACTCCTTAGGCACTGTACCTACTGCAGAATGCTGGGGTTCTGGGCCTGTGGGTCAGCTTTTATCTCGACTTCCAAGAGTTTTCTTCGGATAGGGACAGTGTTGACTTCTCCGAGACTTTCCTTCTAATTTTGAATCTCACTGAATTACTCAGAAAATGTAATAATATCCCTTTTCTACGGCCACAATTAAATTTAAAATCAAGGACCCCAAAGTCAAATTAATAAATTTTCAGAGTAACATCTTTTGGTTGTCGTTCTATTTAATCTTAATAAAGAACCAAATTGAATAGCATAATCTCTCTATTATTAACTCTAATTCAAGACTTTAACACTTGAATTTCAAAGTATTCTTGATTATCTTTTTAAAGATGAATATGAAGCGGGCTACTACTTGTAACACCTAGCTTTCTCTTAGTATGAGCTCTTCTAGCTGTTCTTGCTAGGATCAGTATTGGTTTGCATGATTAGAAAACATTTCACAAAATGAAAAGCACAGAGAATGAGCTTCGCATGTTAAAGACATAGCTTTTAGAACGGCTTTGTACAAATTTTCAAGTACCTACTTTGCTCTTATCTAGGTCTTTGATTTATCTTTGATGCATTTTGCCATTTATACAAAATTGAGAGATTGATTTATGTATTAAGTTTCTGAAGAAGGCAAAAAGTAGCTCATTTTTCTTCTGCTTAAAAGCATTAGATCTACATTAAGATCATTTTCCATTTCTCTTGGTCCTTTTTAAATTGTGTTCTGAGGTGAGAACAATGAGTTACCTGACAGAAAAGGGTTTCACCTGCGCTGCCAAACTTCCACTGCATGATGAAAGGATTTTATGCACTTTTTATGCACCCCATAGTGGCTACTGGCAGGCAGTCGTGACAGGCAAGAGCCAGACAGAGCCTTTATCCCACAGATCACACAAAACAGCCAGTGAACCATGCAAAGGAAAGAAGGGAGGGATGATAACTCCGGCGCACTTCATTTAGAAGGGACAGGGCTTGCATTTACCTTTCTACATTTGAACAGAAAACCCAGTAGTGCAATAAACCAAACTCTCCATGGAGAGATACAATCCAGAAAGTTACTCCAATCTAGTAATAGCTGTGCAGTAAAACTAAGAATTTCACCCTTTAAGAAGATTCACAATTAATTTTAAAGATCATGTGTGATATTATTTTCTAGGAGGAAAATATTACCAGACAAAAAATCACAATAGGATTCCATTGATAAGAAATATATCAAGTAGGGGCCGTGAAGATAGCTCAGGAGAACAAGTGCCTGCCTTGAAAGTACAAAGTCCTGACTGATTTTGATTCCCTGTTCCACAAAAAAAAAAAAAAAAAAAAAAAAAAAAAAAAAAAAAAAAAAAAAAAAAAAAAAAAAAAAAAAAAAAAAAAAAAAAAAAAAAAAAAAAAAAAAAAAAAAAAAAAAAAAAAAATTAGTTTACCTACTTGGTATATATATATATATATATATATATATATATATATATATATATATATATATAAAATATGTATGCCAACTGATAAATGCAGAAAGTATATTACTAGCTGCAACAGTTTGAAGGGGATGGGAGTCTAGATATCTTTGAGGACATGACCCAAAAAAATGTGAAATTGACAATAGTCATGATTATAAAACTTTAGCACTGCATAATATTAACTTGAATTGGCTGTTGTAAAATAATTAGCTGCTATAATAGGCCAATCAGAGATTTTTTTTTAAGGTGTTCCCAGTCACATGTTGAAGCTACTAGTAACTAAACTTTGGGAGAAAACAAAAAGAAAGTTGACAAAATAGTAAGTTTAATTTTAAGAAAAAAACAATTTGAGCTACCTTATTTTCTAGCATGTGAAATATCATAATGGACAAATGGGAAATTCTACAGATGTAAATCTATTTTTATAATATGCATGAAGTTTGAAATCTAGGATTTGCCAAACATTTTTTGTAAAGGTACTGATGAATGGGCTTCATAAAACATACATGAAATAGACTTCAAGTGACCAGAAAACAGAAAAGCAAAATAAAAGAGGTTTTGTGCATTAGTGCTTTCATCATTTATTCTAATTTTACCTTGTAGTATGGATACATAGTTTAATGTTTATTCTGAAATACTTCCCACTCTTTAAATTTCTCTTCTTTTAGTTTCCCTCTTTCTAGGCTGTGTACTTGAAGGTTTGTTTTAATGAAATGACTCATGAAAATTACTTTATACTAAATAAAACCATTATGTTTATATGTTGACATTATAGCAATCTCTATGCATAGTGTTTAAATGTATTTGTTCATTCAAAAGCAATTGTGCTTATGACTTACTTAAAACTTCACTTTTTACTTACAAACACTCAAATAAAACTAAAAACCTCAGAAAACTATCTATATAGAGAATATGGACAAATAATATGTATTACTCATATTATTTTTTCTTTAAATACCTATGAGTAGGAAAGAAAAATTCTAACAAGTCATGTTATTTTTGTACCTTCACCGTGCATATAAAAATGAATGTTGCACATTTTGATTTACAGATGATTGTTTTTGTTTGCTAAGCCATCTCTTTAGCGACTTAGAACATGATTCAATAAAATAAAACTAATTTATTGAAACATGGAGAGGTCTGATGGGAAAATAGGAAGGATACTAACGCAAAGAATAAGCATCTTTAAATTTAAAATATGGAAATGGTGGTATGGCAACATTTACTAATTATTAGACATTGAGTATTTTAAGATTTATTTATTTATTTGGTACAAGGTATCACTACACAGCTTGGACTCATTGTGTTCCTCCTGCCACAGTCTTTCCAGTTCTGGGATTACATGTGTGCACCATTACACTATTTTTGGTTCAGCATGGCATGCAGCCCGGGAATCGAACACAGGTCCTTGCCTCTTTCCAAAGTCACACAACCGTATAAGTAGATGCTGATAATTTAGCATTGTAATGACATTATCACATGATTGTTTAAATAATTTTAAACCATGCTGTACACCTGATTATAGGACATACAACTGTCCACTAACACACAAAAAAGAACAATCAAGTGTATTCTCTCTTCCTAACTACACTTATATTTAATATATGCAATATATTAATATATGTAATATGATATGAGCAATATATAAATGCATTTATTTGTATATATATACATATAAATTGTAGAAATATTCAATCCTTTTCCTTCATATGAGATCAAGTTATATAAGCTATAGTTATCATTATTTTTAGGGTTACAAGGACAACATTTTTGGTTAAAAGCCAACTGTTAAAAATAGTCTTGATAGTATTAGCAAGAATGTACTAAATTTGAAAGAATACTGGTATAATTTCAAAAAAATCTATTACATTGCAAATACACCCCTGCAGGCAGGATTTATATATATATATATATATATATATATATATATATATATATATATATTTCAGTATCTATACTATACATCTTAATACTATTTGAATACAGTACATAATAGTGTTCAAAATTTCATTTAATTTGTTCATTCACTCATTTGTATTTTTGAGGCAGGTTTTCTCTGTATGATTTACCCTGTTCTTGAACTCATTTTGTTGCATCAGCCTGGCCTTGAACTTGCAACTGTCCTTGTACCTCAGCCTTCTAAAAGCTGAGATAACAGGCTTGTGTTGACTGCTACAGTCAACATCTCTAAAACAGATACTTTCATGATTTAAAAAATCACCAATACATCTTCCATATAACCTGTCTAAAGGTCATGTATCTCTTGAATGAAATATTCAATAACACATCTTTCAAATTTTTGTTGCTACAATTTGATTTGACAGTGGTAAACATTGATGTACTCTAGACACAAACCCTACTCATATTATGATTATGTATTTATGGACATAATATAGACAATAAACTATTTGGCAACAAGAATGGAATGGGGAAAGGGGAGTTAAAGGAGGAAGATGGGAGATATGTAATATATAAGGGAATTAAAAATATAAGCAAAGTACATTATGTACATTATCCTACTCAAAATAAGTTCAATCTATCTTTACATTGTTTTTTCTGACACTGATAAAATAAATCCACATATTTATGAGAAAGGGAGACAGAGGCAGAGACAGAAACAGAGAACAGAGAAAGTTAGAGTGACACGAGTGAGAGAGAGACAGAGCAAAAGACAGAGATAGACACAGGAGGAAGAACCACAGAGGAGAAAGAGACATCATAGAGGAGGAAGAGTCGTAGACTAATAAATCTTTTTCAATCTTACTTACAAAAGCTAGTCAAAATTTGCTGAAAACTTCCTGCTTTCTTGAAGGAAACAGAAATGTGCTTCACCCACCAAACAAAAACAAATAAGTCAAACTACCACAAAACAATGATAGGAAACATAAAATACTGTAATATCTTAGTAGTACTTGTATATAGTTACTCTGTTTGCTTTTGGTTTTATTTTCATTTGCTCTCTGATGACTGGATTCCCACATCTATAGCTACAAGGAAGAATCTGTGTTCATGAAAATGGCTCAAATATGGAGTAACAGGGTATTTCCTAATTTACCTATATGCTCCAACTCTAAAAAATATACTTTTTCCCCCTTCCTTTGCCATATTAATACAATATTAAGGGACTAGATGGAAAGGCATTAACAGTGATGATGAAAAGACATACATCCTAAGAAAGGCCAAAGTATACTTATAATGGACCACTATGTCATGTCCCCATAACTAATAAGAACTATACAATATATATAAACTACTCATAAAACTGAAAAGAAAAAAGTCTCAAATAATAAATTTAATAACCAGATACTCAAACATGCATGCCTTCAAAGAAAACTGGCAAGTGAGCTGTAGTTCTATGTAGATTCTCGTATTATATATCATTAGGAAGGGCAGGGAAAATAGCTCAGTGGCATGAGTGCATGTCTGACAAGTGAAAGATCTTGAATCCAATCCCCCTGGTAAATAATAATAATAATAATAATAATAATAATAATAGTAATACAAGATCTAGAAAACCAAATTCAAACTGATCTGCCACATCATATTTGATGTTAGGATGGTTACTTAAGATATAACCATGTATAAGAAATAATAACCACAAATTATGTAAACATTATATGTAATAAACATGAGCTAAGAATCATAATAGCAACAAGAATAAATGAGAAAAATGGGAAATAAAGGAGGGAGGTAGGAGGTGAGTAGGAAATGGTATTAAAAATAGAAATGAAGTATATTGTGTACATCAACTTACTCCTCAAAATAAATGTACACCTTTTGTGCTGCACACATGTACTACTAATAATTTATAAATTAAGTCACTTATTCGCAGGAAGGATGACAATAACTTGATGAGCATGCAAAATTATACAGTTGTCTTAGAAAATAGTATAGTGTTTCCACAAAAATTATAATCACCTGTCATGTGACTTACCTGCCTTCGTTCTTGATATACTTCTGTTCATGTATGTACATGAACTGAAATCAGAATTTTGAACTAATATCGATACCTACTGCATTTATATAATTAGGTTCCATTGGCATTACTATAGCAGACAACGTAAAAACAACCAAAATGACCATTACCGAACTGCAAGAAAATGAAATATATTAAAAGCAAAAGAAAAGAAAATGTGTTATAATGTATTTTACATTCACTCTACTCTGGCCAAAGAGCTTCTATTTCAGGATTTTCATTAATTTGGGTATAGTAAGGTTTTTGTTGCTGTATACATAGTCTATCAAATTAAAAACAAATTTTCAGAATAGAAAAGAAATCTATGAAAATAGGGAGTATCTCTAGATTTAAGGAAGATAGGAGATGGGGTGATGAATCAAAATATATCATGTACAGGCACAAATTTACTGTGATGAATGTGATCATTCTGTATATCAAAAATGTACCAATAAACTTAATTCTACTAAGAAGTTTAAAGGGGAAAGATTTAAAGATGGTAGCTCCTAGGTTGAAAGTATTATTTGGGGATAATAGAAATGAGCTAAACGTGACTATGGTTACAGCTGTACAACTCCGTCTATGTGCTAAAATCTACTGAATCATACACAAAGTTTGTAAATTATATAGCATGTAAATTTTAGTTGAACAAAGCTGTGATTTAAAGAAGAGTGGCACACTTCATTGTTCTAAAAGAGCAGGGTCTTGCCCTAGATAACAGCTTAGATGATCCTGGAGGAACATATACAAATTGAAATATCCTATAATAGAAGACCTAGTTCTGCAGCATTCACTTCTTGGAGTTATTAAAATGATATAATTTAATGATGGCTTTTAGTTGCTGGTGGAGGCAGAAATGAAAATTATTTAACTGATGTTAGTTAAATTATAGGAAATGAGAATGTTCTAGGTGTCTTCTCTCCCATATTGACAATCCACAATGCTAAGCTTTGAGTTTGCAGTGTTGTTAAGAAAGCAGAGTTTCTGGTAGTCATTCATGTTGCAGTTTATAAAGAGAAAACACTTGGTAATTCCTAGGGTTTCAAAAGAAATGATTTAGCTGTTAAAGTCAATTACATTATGTAATTCTCTTAAGGACTTATCTGAATGTAACTTTTAAAAAATACAGTATGTGCTTGGATATAAATACGAATATTTTTCAAATAATAGAGTATGCTAAATACAGTAACATATTTTGGTAGACAATATTCCTGTAATACTTTTTCAGTTCATTAAAATTCACACTAACATTTTAAAAATCCCATATAAACCGTGTCTCTTTATGTGGTTTCAATAGAAATAGCAAAATTTATCTAAGACTAAAAATGCCGAAGTTTATTATATTTTCTTTCTGACCTTGTATGTGCTTCTCTTTCATCTTTGGTTATTTGTTTTCCAGCTTATGTCATTACCAATATTGCTGGGTACACTGTGAACTTGACCTCCTATGAGGAACATTTCTAACCTGCTCATATTCTCAAGAAAACCCCTCTTCCTTTGAATTAGGCCACTGCTATGGGACATCATACAGTATGTCACTTGGAGTCATTAGATAGTGAAGTTTCAAGAGTACTGATGTTCTGTATTCAAAAAATGCTTATCTCTCAATAGCACATGGTTCTATACTGACTTGCACTAAGTGTTGCTCTAAAAACATGTGTTAGGTGTCACCTATTCCTTTAAATGCACGATGTAATAATGAATTAGAGTAGAAACACTGGACCAGCTATAATAAAAAGATGTAATGCAAGCAGCAAGGGTAATTGTCATTATTACAGAAAATATTCCATCTATGACATTTTAGGATGAAGCTTCTACCTGACATACCTATATTTTCATAGCTTTCTTTTTATGTGTGCTTTAGCATGATGAAGGAAAACAATATTAATTAATCTACAAGCAACAAATAATATTTTTCACTCAGTTTTGCCGTCTATCCATATGTAGTTAACATAATTATTACTCCTATTGGTTTGGGATCATTGTCTAAGAAAAACTTGAATAGTATATGCAAATTAAACATGTAAGACCTTAAAATCATTCACCTTCAGATTTATGTCATTATCATAGACATTCTGCCACTAATATTGGAATTGGAAAATGGGGTTCAAGTTAGTAGAGGTAAAAATGAATTCTTGATCAGTTTGTACATCTTAGAAATATAAAATATTTAGCATAAAATTAGTGATATAGAATATAACCAAATTAATTTTTTTTGGTCTTTTTGAGACAGGGTCTCGCTATGCAGTTCAGGCTGGCCTTGAGCTCACTTTTGTAGCCCAGGCTGGTCTCGAACTCACACAGATCCTCCTGCCTCAGCCTTCCGAGTGCTGGGATTACAGGTGTGCACCACCACGCCCGGCTAACCAAATTAAATTTTTGATAAGCTTATTTCTTGACAATATTTAAAGGTTTACAAGATTGCAACAACATATATACATGCAATACAATCAGTGAACTTATCCTTCTCTAGCCTTTCTCCTTATTTAAAAATTATTTTTTTAGTTATTAGAGCACTTAGCCACATATTTTTCTGGGTGTTTTGACCCATAGGTTAACTGATTTTGCAGTGCAGATACGCATATGTGTAGTAGGCACAAATAAACAAATCAGTTATTATTTTATATTGTTAGTGAGACATCAGAGAACGGGCTGGGTGAATTTGTTAGATCACGTCATTTCAGGAATAGTGTATTTCAAAAATTCTTCAATAACATGCTGGGAAGATTATGTTACATAGTTCCATTTAGGCTAAACCAAGAATAAGGGAAACTAATCCGTGATACTCCAGGCTCTGCTAAAGGCCCTGCCTGAAGTGTAACACAAGCTGCTCTAGGGTTCTGGTGATGTACTGTTCTTTGATATCATGCTATTTACACATGTATGATGTCCATCAGTGCCTTAGACATTCAGGTATGGTATACTTCAAATAGGTGCTTGAAAGTAAATATCTTTAAAAAAAAGAACAAAAAGCTCTTCCTAAAGAAGGAGTGATGAAGAGACAATGGCTTCTTGATATCTTAATAAATTGCACAACTATATAATTTCTTTTTTATGTTGTGAAAAAGTATGTTGAATTAAAATGTATTTTTTCATCATGGAATGGTAGACACAATAATCACATTAAAGTGCTATGCCTAACTATAATTCTGATTTTTTTTTGTTTTGTTTTCTTGAGAGAGAAATAGAGAAAGAGAGGAAAGGGGAATGGTGTCTGTATTGGTTGGTGAAATAATTTTTCTTGAGAGAGAAAAAATTTCTTGAGAGAAAGAAATAAAATGAAAGAAAAGGAGAGAGATAGAGAGAGGGAAAGAGAGCAAGAGGGAGGGGAGAGAGACACTCTGTGTATGATGTTAGGTTTCTGCATCACTTTAGAAAAGGAAATGGAGATTTTTCTGTGAAGTGCAGAGTGGTAATTAAAACAATCAAATCCAAAAATCTCAAAAAAGAGTCTGAATAGACTGCAGATTGCTTAAGAGCAGAATATAATCAAGCAAATCCGAAGAGAATTTAGCAGACAGAAACTTCTCCTGCCTTAATTACATGAGGGGCGCAGCAGAGCCTGTAATAAAGAGGGATCATCTGAGTTTGTTTTCAGCAGAGTGAGTCTCATCATCTTGCCATTCATCATAACAAATATTTATCTTAAAATTTGTATGTGACCAACCTCATAAGTTTCCTATGTAAACTATCTGCATGCAAATTTGTATTTAAAAAGAAGAGGTTATTGAAAACCCATTGGCTTTTTGAGTGGTTTACCCATATTTAGGTCCACCCTGGAGAGAAAGTAACATCACTGACCAACATCAGACTCCAATTCAAAGGAAATGCAACTGTTGCTAGTCATGTAAGTAAAGATATATGTAAGGCAGACTACAACATGTTAAAGGCATCAAGAAGGCTGGTGCTTACGCATCTTTCTATTTATATATCATATATCCTACAGGGTTGAGGTTTTTTTTCATTGAATTTCAGTGTCCACATCAATTTATGTATAATTTTCATGAAAGAAAAAGATTAAATAAATGGGGTGCTTCTTATGTGTAAAAAAATCATATTTGATCTTAAGAATTCAGTGATAAATACTAACTATATACATACTCCTTTGGGAAAGCAGAGATGATAAACAAAATGCTCCAAGTATAGTAAATATTGCAAGTATATTTGGAAGAAAAAACAGCTTTGGATTTGATCAAGACAAGGGAAAGACATAAACGTTTTGCCTCAGGTTGAATAGCATTTCAGAACAAGTAATAGATTAAGCAAATGACATAGATGGGGAGGAAAGATTTTACCCAGAGGTCTTGTTAGAAAACATAAAGAACATGGCTTATTTTCAGAACAGCTGGGCTAAAAACAGGGATGGGTGTTAACTGAAACTGTGCTGACCAAGAAAGCACAACAGCTTAAAGTTTCTCCCGAGAGCATATACTTTTGAATTACATGAGGGGATATTGATTCTTACGTATACATCTTAAAATAAGGGATCATCTAATGATGCAGTCTGTGCAATAGATTCAACGTATATGTGAGTGGGGAGCTAATATAATATAATTATAATCATAATATTTGCTTATAATGAAGGCATGAAAGATCCTGGAACGCAATGGACAGTGCCCGAGGGATATGAGGCATAGTGGACTAGCAAGACTGAATGAGTGATTAATTAATAGGAACATGTATTGGAAAGTTAATGATTTCCTTACATGATTGTTGAGTAAGATAGTAGTCATCTTCCTTTTGAAAACTGCAGAAGGTAACTGGAAGAGAAGTAGGTTTTCGATGAATTGCATAGTAGATAACCCAGTGAGGAGCATACACATTTTGATAGGATAAGACTACAGGATAGTAGAGGCCAGGGAGATAGCTCAGGGGTGCAAGTGCCTGCCTGGCAAGTGCAAAAAGACCAGAGGATAAGATTACTGTTGATGTAGATTTTAGGTTTACTAATTTTGATTTGTGTTTTATGTTCATGTGATCCAAAAATCTCAATTTTGCCAGAGAGGAGGTAACATTTTTGACATTCTTGTTTAATATAAATATTTTATTAAATTATTTCCACTGGATTTAGTCATCTTTATCACAATAACATCAGCAAAATAATTGGATCTACCAAACATTCCCTTTTACTATTGTCCTCATGTACAGGTAGAGAAATTTTGTACCACATGGTGTAAACTACAGCTTTACAAATGTGGTCATACTATTTCAAGTCATGTGTGTGTGTGTGTGTGTGTGTGTGTGTGTGTGTGCACAGCATGTTTGCTCTTGCTCTGCCTCAGGGCAAACTGAGACAGCCATTGAGACTTGGCATGGTGGCATATTCCTGTATTCCCAGGGCTTGAGAGACTGAAAACAGGGGCATTACGAATCTGCTTTGTGTAGTGAGACTGTGAAGATCCTGTAGACTCAGTACTAAATACATAAATATATAAAATAAAAATATAAATAAATAAAGTCCTTTTTATGCATTTAGTACAGAGTCTACAGGGTCTCACTACACAGGTCAGACTTGTAGTGAGGCTCTTATTTTCAGTCTCCCAAGCACTTGGAATTGCAGGTGTACACTACCACACCCAGTCTCAATGATTGTACCCTGGGGGAAAGACTGGCTGGGTTAACGTTGTTAATCTTCTGTGACTATGTGTAAAACAATACTGTTTTTTATAATAATTATGCAAAATGTGTTGCCTACAATGATATTCAGTACACGTTCAATTTTATTATATGAAAAGTTTTGGAGCCACATACTTTGTTGTTGGTGTCAGGTTTTCAATCTGATGTTTTGAGAAAATAAGCATTAAATTTATTGCAAGGCATCAATAAACTATCAAAGGATTACCAGATTGTAGAGGGAAGTATAATAGCTACAATTTGAAAAGTCACTGTGCATAATTAATAAATTGTTATACATTTTATTATGAAAAGTCAGTCAGAAGAAGAGAGACAAGAGACTTATATTTTTGGAATGTTTGAAGTGTGCACTATGTTAGATGTATAATTTATCAGCAGTATCTTATCTAATTTTGAAACAATCTTTATCATTGCTAGTCCCAGAGAAGTAAACAAGACTTCAGCAGTTTTAAAGTACTTTTTCTCGATAGCTCATGTTTTTCTTAGGGAAAATGAGCCTTAGATGAAACTTACTTGAGGACAATGTCCATCCTCATAATGCACTGATAATATAACCTTTAAGAAAGATTTCTACTATGTTTCAGTGTATCCTAAACACTAAAAATAAAGTTCCATGAAAGCTGTTCAATTAAAAGCTTCAATGATAAGAATATTGTGCCACAAACTTGTGAGGTTCAGGTCTAGGGGAAAAGTATGCCAAGTATTTTGTCCATAGTCAAATAATGACTGTAGTATTTAAAATCCAAAATCTTTGTTATTGATTCTCATTCCAATAATTTACTGACATGACTGGTCTAATCCTATCTCTTTCCATCGGAATAATACATAGTTAAAGCACCATGCATTGTGTTTTTCCTTACACAATTTATTGTGTAAACGTACTGTTATGTTCAGCAACAGAGTTCATATTGCATTTAAAAAAAGAAGACAAAAAATCGTGACCTCTGAAGCATTAAGAGAAATAAACCACGACAACCTAATTCTATTGGCTCTTTTATTTTATTTTATTTTATTTTTTTTTTTGTATTTTTGAGACAGGGTCTCGCTATGCAGTTCAGGCTGGCCTTGAGCTCACTTTTGTAGCCCAGGCTGGTCTCGAACTCGCAACGATCCTCCTGCCTCAGCCTCCCGAGTTCTGGGATTACAGGCGTGCGCCACCACGCCCGGCATCTACTGGCTCTTTTTGAATAACCTATAAATTTTATACTCAAAACTGAATATATTGTTTTGACATAGTCTTCATTCATCAAGCAAGTTAGAGAATCCATTTATACATTGATCCAACCTAGAAAATTCCATACATAATAGACAAAGCTTCCACTCATTGCTATTTCTGTCAAGATTGGCAAAACAAAAAGATGCAGCTGTCTGAGTTATCATGACTTACTAGCTTAGGTGATACAAGTATAATGTATTTCATATTCTCTCAGGTTTAGCTCACTGAAACACCAAATTGTAGGGTGAAGTAGATTGGAAATGAATGGTGAATCCTATTCTTTTTCCTCACACATGAAACTATTTGTGTCTACATGGTCTATGGCAGCAGCAGGTGTTCGCAAGGTATAAGTTCACACACCCACACAAGCTCACAAATGCATATAGGTTCTAAAAACTAAACACTTATATTTGGTATGCAGCACATAGAGCAATAGAGTGGATGAATTTGCAACATGAAAGTCTTTTGCACTGTGGAATTACTGATGATTGATTCAGAAACTGGCAGTGTTGCCTGCTCGACTGATTTTGAAGCATTACACCTTCATTAATTGACATGTACTTAAATGAAAACCACTCTATTGCCACAAAATTAAGTATTAAATTCTTCAGTTCATTTGCATTTACTTCCCACTAGGGTCATATTGTCCTTTCTCTTTTCTTGTCATAGTCATGATTAATTTATCTGTTCGGTTTTTTCACTGGAAATTAAACCTACATGTAAGAGATAACATTTGCTTTAAGGAGTGATGAAGAGACTTAGTTGTTTTCATGCTGAAATTTGGTGACCAACATGGACTTTCTGATAATAGAGTAATTTCATATTATGAGATCCATATAAGGCCAATTGACAATTACATTTATGTTTATGTTTTAAAGAAAAGACAAAAAGATAACAATATGTTTATGACAAAAGTACATATGTATATACCGATAAATGAATTTTTCTAAATTTCTAGCACTTTGCTTGTGTTTTCTAAAGTATTTAGCATAATTTAATGATTCTGGCTCCTTTACTATTTATATGATGTTATAAATCTCAAGAAATAGGATTTTAGAGCTGGGCATATAGCTCATTGACACAGTGCTTGCCTAAGGCAAGTATAAGGTCCAGAGTTTGATTCCTAGTGCTGAAAAACAACAACAAGATAAAGGATTTTAAATATAAATAGCTTAGTATGTAAAAGTCAAGAAATCTTATAAATGTGCTTTAATCAATAAATTCTTGCTTCAGCAAATTACCATTAGAAATGTTATTTACTATTATAAATTACAAAATGACCATGAAGTTAGTATCTCTTTATAATTCCAAATGTTCCTGTCACATCTGTCTAGATCTCTACATTACTTATGATGATTATCATTCTTCATTCTTCATATTTTTAAAACAGATAATATAATAGGTAATTGTGCTAGTAACTTGAAAGAAGATATACAAAGCTTGACAGATTAGTTTGGTTCAGCTGTAAATGCATCTGCATGCTTGGCTTCCTGAAGATAGAAGACTCATCCTGGCCTGGACGGTATAAAAAAGGAAAGAAAGCAGTCTCACCCATACTTCTGCCAAGGAATTCTAGTTCACCATTGTCTTTGGACTTCCCAGGCAGGTTTCCTAGGTAGATTTTCTTTTTAATTTAACTTTATTTTTTCTTATTAATTTCAGTGAGAAAAAAATAGTGATGAGTTTCAAAACAGGTTAGTACTACAGTTACAATAATTAACATGTTGCATATTGTTGTCATTGTAGTAGTTATTTAGAGGAAAAGACCCAGACATGATATCTTGTCTAAACATTTTTTGTAAGTTTCATTGAACTAAGAGAAAGTAGTTGTATACCTATCCTAACTATTTTGTATATTCAGATATATACTGCACCGAATGGACCCCTCCAGCCCCAGCCCAGGCCTGACTTGTGAGTGAGACCTTCAGCCGGGCTCACCAGATCCCCTCCACACCTAGGCAGATTCATCAGACTTCCCTCACAGATCCTTAGGCTTCCTGATGTGGATGCCACTGCAATGGGACCGTGTGTTCTAGGGGTTTAGCTCCTCACTGAATCTTCCATCTCTTGAATATTCAAAAGCCCATTTGCATTCTTCTGTATGTTACTCTACAGGCAGCAACTTTAAGTGAACTAATACAGGTGTAGAGACCTAGATATCAATAAAATGCTTACCAAAGATAACCACATGATTACAAATCTACATTTTATACTTATCCACACATATCTTTTCACAGACAAACTGGTAAAAATGCCTCTCTCAAAACGCATAGTTTTGTAAAAAGTACACATTAGAATGACAACTAAGTACAACCAAAAAGAGTACATTAACTGTCATTGTACTCACATTTAAATACTCATTAGTATTAGTGTTTTTATAGTATCATTTAGATAGTTTAAACCCTGTGGCTGGGCAGATAGCTCCGTGACACAAATACCTGCTTGGCAAGTGCAAGGTTGTGAGTTCAAACGCCAGCCCCACCAAAAATAAATAAATAAATGAAATATATAATAGATAGTTTAAGCCGTAAAAAATATTGCAATGTTATAGGAACTATTTGTTCGTGGAACTTTATGTCCAGCTAAAATTCACCTCTCATAAAATCTTTCACTATTTACTACCTGTGTAATATTCTTTCTAGTTTTATTGACCCTTGTCTGATCATTCCTCCGCAATTTCAGCTAGCACACAAAGCAGTCATTGGTATCCTTTTGTTACTGGCATCTACCTGTTTATCTCATGGCTTTACTGGCAGTGCTGAGATTGCAACACTTTATTATATAAATAATTTTTTATTTTTCTCAGAATATAGTATTTAATTTTGCTGACAGTTCTGTAGACAACTACTACTTTTCATCTTTACGATGAATTTCAACTTTATATGTGAAGTAACTTTCTACTTGAATATATTCAACAAAAAAATATTTTCTGATTTTAATATGCAACTATGAAATATTTTTTATAGTAGAAATCATTAAGTTTTTGAAACATGAAAGCTAATCTAATGAAAAATTAGAGTTCTGTAAAAAGTAACACTTCTTTTTTTTTTTCTTTAATGATATTGCAGAATACATTTCAGCATTAGCAGGGCTACAAACAAAATAAATGCAGGAACCCACTAGCCATATACTTACCTCTGTTCTTCTTTAGAGAAGACATGACCTATAACATTTTTGTCTATACCTTAATCAGTGAATAAACATTTATTGTGTTTAAGGACCTGTGTTGGGTTCAAACCTGGATAAAACATATATGTTCCTTTCCTCTTAGAATTTTATTCAATTTCCTGTGGCTTTTGAAGTGGCTTTCTGTTAGGACATGAATGCCTTCTTTACCATGCTGCTCCGAATTCTCTTGCACTGTAGAGGTAGTTTTCATTGATTCTAACATATTATATGAGTAATTAATTTTAGAAATACTATGAATATAAGATTGAGGAACATACCTTGGTGTCATTTCTTACCCTATTATATTTAACCAAGGAAACTGAGGAGGAAACTAAAGAAAGTAAGAAAAATATACAATTTACCTGGTAACTATGGGTAGCCACTTTTATAATTTTTCCAGTTTGACTTATAACATAGCAATAAAGTATAAAAAGGGAGAAAACTTTTCTGGCATTTCTAAACCTCATTTTCTTTTTTGATGGAAAATGCTAATGGCATTTGCAATTTAACTTAGCCATTAACTGGTATCAGTACAAATAGAAGCCTTACTCCATTTCTCCCTGTAATCCCAATACTAAAGATATTCTATCTTTATTTAAAAATCGTAAATTGCACCATTTTCATCAGCAACATATTGCTCTGAAGCAGTTTTCACAGCAGTCTCTTTTACCAGGCATCAATCAACATTATTAGTCCTGTCAAATACTCAAAAGTAAGAAAGAAAGAGCAAAAATAAGACATGCTTCCCAGGTATAAATTTTCGGAACACATGGTTTCAAATTTCTATATTAGAAATCATTGTACCTTAGGAATATTTAACAAAAAGTAGCCATGAAGCTAAATTTATCAAAAGTCTTTAAAGAAAAAACTACTTTGATTTTCTTGAGTTTCCTTTTTTTTCTACCAGAATATCAAGTAGATTGTGATGAGCTGCTGTATTTCTTTCTCTAGTAAGGTAGGTAAAGTGGAAAGGACTGTACCAAAAACAAGTTGAAGAGAGAAACCTAAGCGCAAATGTTCTCTGTGTTCCTTCTCTGTAATGCTTAATTTTAATGATTAACTACTTTGATTTGAAAACAAGCTTGGAGATTAGTAAATTATAGTCTTGAGCATGTGTAGGAGGATGGGTTACGAAGTTGGGTCTCTGGTGACTGTGTATGGTCTATAGCCCCCCTCTTCACTGAGTTTTCTCCTTGCTTTCGGATATCATGAGCTAAAAAAAAATTCCTTCTCATACGCTTCCACCAGAATGATTCTGCCTTGGAGAAGATGCCTGTATACTGAATAGTGAGCCAAAGTATAAAAAAGAAAGAAAGAAAGAAAAAAATCTTCCTCTAAATTGTTTTGTCAAGCATTTGGTTCAAACTTAGAAGGTGGCTACTACATGCTCATTAGATATGACTAATTTACATAACAAAGGTCAGATTATTTTTTAACTGCCAAAGATAAAACTTTTTTTTTTTTTTTTTTTTTTTCCAATTCTTTTATTGTTTAAATTTAACAATGGTTATATTACATATTTTCATCAGCAAAGATAAAACTTCATAATGGCATATATAACACAATATTCTCATGACTTTTTTAGAAAATTACTTTTCATGTTTCAAATTCCTTTTAGTGTTCTTCATAAGAACTATAATCAATACCACTGAAATTTCATATTAATACACTATCTTATCACTTTTTCCTTTAACTTTAGTTCATCTGTGACATATTAGTATGAGCTTTATAATTTAGCATAGTACTATAATAAAAGTAATCACGTATTCATCTATAGAGAACAATGAACAAGTAGAAGACAAGCAAGTCAGAATCTCTTTTTGTTCCTTTTAATATCATGTGATATATAAAACTTAAAAGTGAATATTCTTTCCTGCTCAAAACTTCATATAAATCAGACTTTTCATTATGCCTTTTCGTTATTTCTCTATATAAGTACATGGCGTTGAGTAGTCTATCATTCTCCTATCTCTCTCTGTCTCTCTGTCTCTCTGTCTCTTTCTTTGTCTCTCTGTCTCTGTCTCTGTCTCTGTGCCTCTCTCTTTCTCTACTTGTCTTTCACATTCGCTGAGTGTACCCAGTATCTGATGAACAGAAATGCAAATAATATTAATATTCCTGCATAGAAACAAATACAAAGTATGTCTGGTATCAATGCAAATTGAGAACTTAATACAGAAATTAATATAAAGTTTCATAAAAACACAGGGACCATTTAATTCGGCTGTTCTACTCCTGAATATACACAGAGAATTAAAGACAACATACAATAGAAACTTGGACAAACACGTTTAGTGCGACACAATTCACAAAAGCTAAGCTATGAAAATAGTCTATGTACTTTTCAACTGCAGAATGCATAAATTAAACATAGTTTGCATAGTATTTAAAAATGAATGAAATAAAATATTATGTTAAACAAAGTTGATTAACTCAGAAAGATAAATGCACATTGAGTGCTTTCTATTATACATAAAGTCAGAGAAAGAGAAAGAAAAAGAAAACGAGAAAGAGAAACAGAGAGAGAAAAAGACTGACTATTAAAAAAAAAAAGAAAGAAAAGAACATGAGACTAAGGAGGATAAGGAAAGCCAAGGAGAGTAATGTGGAGATGGAAATGAGCCAAGTATGTTCTATGCACGTGTGAAAATGCCAGAATAACTCAGTGTCTCATAACAAAAATGCACTTGTAAAGAAAAACTAAATCTCTAAATGAGTTCTACTGATTTCCTGAGGAGGCTGTACTGAGATTGTGTTTGTCCTTTCTTGTATATACTTTTCAAAGTATTTATAAGAAAGGAAAAATACATGAATGTTGAGTATCAAAATGCCACAAAATAAAAAAAGACTTGCATTGAACCCCACACAGAATAGTTCTTACCCAAAGAGCCCATTTCACTACCCCTTCTTTTATTGTGGCTGTTTTCTTGGTTTTCAATGCTCTGAGTCTCTATCCTCCATCACATCCCCCTTTTGACTTACTCTTCCAGAGGCCCAGCCTAAATTTAATCATGTAATACGTCACACTGAGATGAACTCAGTAATCAGTAAAACTCAATTGAGTAGTTCCTAAATTCTATATAGTCATTATACATTTTCTGTTGGATAGAACTACTGCCAATTAAACAATCATTCCAAATCTACTCCTCAATATACACAGAGAATTAAAGACAATATACAATAGAAACTTGGACAAACATGTTTAATGCGACACAATTCACAAAAGCTAAGCTATGGAAATAGCCTATGTACTTTTCAACTGTGGAAAGTATAAGTTAAACATAGTTTTGTATGACTGCCAAAAAGCGACCATACGAAACTATAGAATATCTGCATAACTTCTGATACTCCAGTATCCCTAAGTTGATGGACCCTGGATTTCATTTTCTATGTGACCTTTCTATGATGTGATTAAGTATATATTAATATTGCTCAAAGCTCTTTCAATTAGATTTTCTGCTCATTGTATCTGGAAGTATATTAAGCATTGCACTGTGCCTTGGCTGAATGTTAGCTTCATTTCTTACCAATAATTAAGATGAATTATTTCAACAATGATTAAATATCCTTCCACTCAGTAAAACTGTATTAAGTTGCAAACAAACTAACTTAAGCAACATATATACCTTGGTCTCCTCCACATAAATACACTCTAAAAAATGTGATCCAAGGTCAAATATGGGCTCATTCCTTTGAAGTCCCATTGGAACCGATGACCTTCTTCTTCAGGAGTCTGTAATCCACGTGATTTTTCTCAAGGTCATGTTACAAAATGGAGTATATAGCTCCCAGCCAATCTCAGCAGTGAAGATGTTTATGCAGGCTTGTTTTCAGAAACGTTTCCTAAACTGCAAGAAGACACTTTTTTTCCCACATCCTTTCTGACAGAATATGCAAACCAGTCATATTTGCTCTCTAAATTAATTCATGTGTGTCCTGCACTGCCACATATAATTCTGTGAAAATTGTAGTGTAGACTTTGAGGACTAATAAAATTATCTTACATAGAAATTAAGTTAAATATTGACCACTTAAAAATGAGATTCTGGATTCCATCCACAGTATCATGATATTAATTACTTAATTAACTAGTTACAATGTATTATGGTGGAAAATCATTCAAAACTGAAAATGGCCAAAAGAATTATAAAAATAAGTAAGGGTGCAGATATTAGTCCACCTTTTACATTTTTTCTTCTGAAGTAAAACTAACTCTATTTTACATATTTTCATATCACATATTTATTTCTAAGATCTTAAAATGTATAAATTAAACTATACTGTATGTATAATTCAAGGTCATAAAAACGTCATTAATTTCAGCACTTGGAACCGGGCGTGGTGGCACATGCCTGTAATCCCAGCACTCGGGAGGTTGAGGCAGGAGGATCAGTGAGAGTTCGAGATAGCCTGGGCTACAAAAGTGAGCTCAAGGCCAGCCTGAACTGCATAATGAGACCCTGTCTCAAAAAGACAAAAACAAAAAAAAAGTTTCAGCACTTGAGGCATTTTGAAAGCTATAAATACATTTTATTTATGATATATATTTTATTTTCTGTGATTAAAATTTAAGACTTTCTTTTTCATTTTTTTATTTCCTATTCTCCTTTTTGCTTCATTTGAAACATGTAAACAATGTAGTTTATAAATATCCAGTGTTCTACAAGACATTATCTATTTTTATTCATTACTAGGTCCACTGTACTTTAAATAATTACTAACTCACCAATATAAAATTGCTGTTAAAAGTGCTGCACTGTGGAATGGAACAAAATAATAAAATTTTTTCAATAATTCTGTGCAACATAAAATATCAATAGTAATCCAATTTCAAACATGAAACCTCGTATAGCTATTCCTACTCATCTGGAATTTGATTTTTTATATTATTTACATTTTTATATTTTTATTTTAAAAGTTTTGATTTACTAAGGGAATATATACAAATAAAATTTAAAAAGTCTTCCATTGCTATGGATTATATGATATTTCCTTGTCTATATGGTAAAGTAGTGAACTTTAGACAAATTCCTTTTATGTTTACCTCCCATAATTTTCCAAATATATTATCACTTAGTCTGCCACACACCAGTCAGAGAAAGAGAAATGCATGAAAATCAAACACCTTGACTAAATCTACAAGGCAGCAGAAAACTAAAGGACAAGGTAAAAAAAAAAATATGATGCTTAGAAATCAAAGTTATTGGTAACTCTGAGCACAGGTCCTACATGCTAAGAACTGCAGCGGTAGTACTTCTGGACCCACTAATGAGGTGTGATTTTGATTCACATTGAAATAATCAAAAGAGAACTCAACTCTCCTATTATTTCAGTGTTATCAACCACTGTAATTCCTTTCTCTTTTTCATGTATTTAGTACAGAGTCTACAGGATCTCACTACAAAGATCAGACTTGTAGTAACCCTTCTTGCTTTTCAGCCTCCCAAGCACTGGTATTACAGATGTGTGCCACCATGCTGAGTCTTATTCACTGTTGCAGTGCACCTCCAGGGACAAGGCCAGAATGGCAGGCAAGGGATGAAACCTCAGGGCCCTGCATCCGCCTTAGCAGGTACTTTAATCTGCTAAACTATCTGGCCTGTGCTAATTAATTAATCACATAAATCATTATGGAAAATACAGTCATGCAATGAGGAAATCTTATGTAATTGTTTGGAAAGTTGCTGTAACTAAATATTCTGCTTGTGTTTTGAAATGAAATTATTTTTCTGCATGTAGTATTACTCTTACAGATATAAATACAGGTTCATTTTTATTTACCAGTTCATCTAAATATATATTAATCACCTATGTAAAATATATATTAATTACATATGTACAACTATTATTTGCTTATGTATACAAGTCTGTCAAAATTTTGTTGTACAAAGGAAAATAGCAAAATCTCTTGCATAGATTAACTTCTTTCAGCTATCATTTCAACAGTCAAATGAAGATTTTTTCTAGACTATATTGTAAACACAGCATTAGACAAATGAATCACGTTGGCTGCTAAGATATCAGCCTTCATCCTTTACTTCAAAATGAAATCAGGGGCTGGGGAGATAGCTCCATGGCATAAGTGCTTGCCTGACAAGTGTGAGGTCATGAGTTTGAACCCTGGTCCCACCGGAAAAAAAAAAAAAAAGAAGTGCTTCAAAATGAAATCATTTCACATCACAAAATATGATATGATATAAACAGAATGATACATAGAAGCCTTACTAAATCATTCTTGTAATTAACTACTTCCAATTACTTCTAGCCACATATCACTGAGTTCTGTTAAGTTCAAGGAATATGGGAGAATTGGGAATATTGTTTTTAACATGCTGCCCAAGAAAAATTTCAAGAGCCAGGATGAAAAACAGCATATAAATATATCATATAAAAATGTTCTTAATGATCACAGTAAGTAGCACTGTCAGGAAAAATTTTCATAAGTATGGGACATTTGAGATCTGTATAAGTTGTGTTCTTATGTGAATCACTGGTTGTTACTGAGTCAAGCCTATATTTATTTAACGCAATAAGTACTAATATTTTTGGTTCATTAATAGTGGCAAATAATTTCTGATCAAACAGTAGGACAGATGTGTTGAATTTCTTGTTTTAAAACACAAACAAAATTCATATTTAACTTAATATATTTAATAGTGTTTATTTTTCAAATCTTGATAATAATTTATTAAAATATTCTTGACACAAATCCAATCTTTGGTAACATATAACTCATTGGGGAAATGATATTTTTAATATGTACCATTGTAAAAACTATACTCACATAATATCCACCATATACTAGCACACAGAGCACCAGTAAGTAAATGCAAAAGAACTGAAATTGGAATACAGCAGAAAACCAGTGCATTGATGACAAAGAAAAAATGAATCAAAGAATTGGTTCTTTGAAAGAATAAATTAAATTGATATAACCCTAGCCAAAATAATGAAAACAAACAAAGAAAAAAAACATGCTCATGGAATAAAGAACAAAAAGGCCAAAACCACCGCAGGATTCTCTCACAGGATGGGAAACACTGACGAAATGGATCGTTTCCTAACACATATGAAATACCAAACCTTCTTCAAGAAGATACACAATTTCCAAATAACCCAATATCAGGAAATGAAATTAAAAATGTTAATTTAAAAAACCTACTAATAAAAGCCCAGGTCCAGATAGATTGACAGCTGAATTCTACAAAACCATTTAAGGAGTTAATGACAACTTTTCTCAAACTATTCAGTGAAGTTGAAAGGAAGCAAATCTACCAGACTCATTCCTAGAGGCAAGTGCTACCCTGATTCCAAAACCAGTGAAAGAATTCCCCCTCCTCAAAAAAAAAAAAAAAAAAAAAAAAAAAAAAAAAAAAAAAAAAAAAAAAAAAAAAAAAAAAAAAAAAAAAAAAAAAAAAAAAAAAAAAAAAAAAAAAAAAAAAAAAAAAAAAAAAAAAAAAAAAAAGACAACTATAGGCAAATTTCTCTAATAAATATAGATGCAAATATCCACAATAAAATGCCAGCAAATACAATGCAGCAGATCATCAAGAACAATATACATCATGACCAAGTAGAATTCATCCCAGGAATGCAAGAATTGCTCAACATATGCAAATCCATAACTGCAATATGCCATATCAGTACAACCAAGAATAAAAGCGACATAATCATCTCAATATCTGCATAAAATTCTTTGACAAATTATGATACTCTTTCAAGATAAATAATCTACAGAGAATCAGAACAGATGGTCTATGTCTCAATCTGATAAAACCACCTATGAAAAACAAACAGCCAACATCATACTGAATTCTTCACTTTAAAATCAGGAACAAGACAAGGATATTCATTGTCTCTACTCCTATTCAATATACTTCTGGAAACATGAGCCAGAGCAATTAGGCAAGCAAGAGAGAGAAATAAAAAGGAATAAGGTTTAGAAAAAAAATGAAAATATCATTATTTTCAGGTGACATGATACTCAAATAGAGGACCCCAAAAAACTCCTTCAAGACTTTGTACAGTTAATCACCAAATTCAGCAATGCAACAGTGTACAAAGTCAACACCAAAAAATCAGTCTCATTTTTTACACAAACGATCAATGTACTAAGAAATAAATTAAGGAAACAGGCCCTTCATAATAACATACAAAAAATGAAATACTTATGAATTAATCTTACAAAAGATGTAAAAGATTTTTACAGTGAATATCACGATACTCTAAGAAAAGAGGTTGATAGTTGAGGAAGTGGAAAATATTCCATGCTCATGGATAGGAAGAACTAACATTGTGAAAATGACAATACTCTCAAATTGTTATAAAGATTCAATGCAACCCAAACCAGAAGAGACACAAAATATAAAAGCAATCCTAGCAAACAAAGAAAAAAGGCAGGAGGTATCACAATGCCTGACCTGAAATTATACTTTAAAACTATTGTGATAAAATCAGCATGAAACTGAAATAAAGACCGATATGAGAATGAATGGAACAGATTAGAAGGTGCAAACACAACTGCACACACACTCAGACACTTTATCTTTGATAGCCTCTTTAATAAATGGGGCTAGGAAAACTGACCTTCTATATGGTGTATGCTAAAACAAGACTCATTACTATCACCATGAACAAAGCTACAATCAAAATGGAGAAAATATATAAATATCAAAACAGAAGCAATAAATCTTGTGGGTGAAAATGTAAGTAGAAATCTTAAAGACATAGGGTAGGGAGTTCATGTACAAAACCAACCTGCATGGGAAATACATCAAAGAATCAACAACTTGGATCTCATTTCTCTGAAAAGTTTCTGCACTTCAAAGCAAATCTCCAACAGAGTAAAAAGAAAACTCATAAACTGGAAAGAAAAATTATACTCAAGTGTCTCTCTGGCAAAGGCCTTCTTTGTAGAACATATAAAGAATTTAAGAAGTCAGGTCCCCAAATTCAAAGACTCAATCCAAAAATGAGCATCTGAGATGAATATACACTTCTCAGAGGAAAAAAACACAAATTGTAAGTAGATGAAACAATGTTCAACATCGTTATTCATTTGAGAAATGCAAATTAAAACAACACTGAGATTCCATCTCACCCCAGAAAAAATGGTTAACATGAAGAAGTCAGCCAATAACAAATGCTGGAGAGGCTGTGGAGAGAAATGAACCTTCTGCACTGTTGGTGAGAGTGCAGACTCATACAGCCACTCCGGAAATCAGCGTCATGATTCCTTAGAAAGTTAGGATTGGAGATCCCATTCAAGCCAGCTATGACTCTCCTGGGTACTTTTTCAGAAAAGTGAAAAACATAATACCACAGCAATATATGTGCCTCTATGCTTGTATTCGTGCAATTTGTCAAAACTAAATCTTGGAATCAACCGAGATGCCCATCAACTGAAGAATAGATAAAGTAGATGTGGTATTTATACACAATGTAGTTCTTATTCACCTATAAGATAGGATAAATTTGAGTTTTGTCCATAAATGGATGCAACTAGAAAACATATTCTTCAGTAATATCATAAATCAGACCTACATGTTCAAACATCATATTGTCTACTTGGTATGAAAACTTAAAAGAGAAAATGTAATCTTAAGAGTTCAGTAGAAACTGGGAAAAGACAATGAACTTATTCAAAAGGAAAAAGTTGCTGAGTTGAGGAAAAGGACAGGAGAGGATGTGGAGGAAAGATTTATCTCTTTACATAAGCAGAATGTTTTGAACAACTGTATTGTGCATTTCTGCTGATCTATGAAAAGGATCAGATAATAATTTGTTTTGTCTCCTTTTTTGCAATTGTTTGAACTTTTTCTTCTCTTAATTTCTCATACATTTTACTCTTTTCTTTCTTCCAATTTTACATGTATTTATGTGTTAATATTAACTGATTGGAAAGGCAACACTATATATTACAACAAATACTGTGAATCTCATGTTACTTTGTTAAGTGAAATTCTACAACACATGCAATTACTTCTGTTTTAATTCTAATTTGTACTTTCTCTTAAAAAATAATGAAACAGTGATATCTAAAATAAGCAATTAACCCTGAAATCTATATGCTAAGAAAATATATGCTTAATAAAACACAAAAATGAGAAAAGGATCTGAACAAAAGTTTATAATTTAGGATTATTTAATAACAAATAAGTTCATGAAAAGCTATTCCATACCATTCTGCATTAGGGATTTACAAATTAAAGGAACAATGAGAAATCAGTACAGACTGATTTTCCATTCTTACAATTAAAGTGGTTGGTGAGGCTGTGCCAAAGAAGCTCTTATTCTTGGCAGGTGAACATACAAAGTAAATTATTCACGTTGCAACATATTTTCATAAATTCTTTACAAATATACTTTTGCGTATATATGCCTTGTTATTTATCTAATACGTTGAAAAATCATGCTGCAAAAGTGCTGTATATGAATGTTTTCTTCATCTGCAATTTACAACGAATGAAAAATGATATTCTTTAATAGGTGAACACATAACAAGTAAAGCACAACCACACAATGGAAGACCATTTGCTGCTAAAAAAGAGATGAGCTATTAAGTGTAACAAAAAGACATGGAGAGAATCTTAAATGCATATTCATAAGGCAGATATGCCACATGAAGAAAGCCTATGCATTGCACTTTGTTCATGTCATATGCTGTGAAAGCAAGTGTGTAAAAATAATAGGGTAAGCAATTGCAACAGAGCAATGATACCGTTCAGAGCAATGAACGGTTTCTAATGCTGCAATGATAGATATTTTTAATAATATCTTCTTATAAGCTGGGTGTGGTGGCGCACGCCTGTAATCCCAGCACTCGGGAGGCTGAGGCAGGAGGATCGGTGCGAGTTCGAGACCAGCCTGGGCTACAAAAGTGAGCTCAAGGCCAGCCTCAACTGCATAGTGAGACCCTGTCTCAAAAAAAAAAAAAAAAAAAAAAAAAAAAAAAAAAAAAAAAAAAAAAAAAAAAATATATATATATATATATATATATATATATCTTCTTATAAAATCAATGTGCTTTTCAAATCAAGTAGTAAATCTTAATGTAAACTGTGGACATCATTTCATAACAATGTAATTATATTATCTTATCAACATTGTCCTTATAATAATGAGAAATTTATCACAGCATTGCAAAAATTTAATAGCAGTTGAAATAAAAGAGTAGGTAAGTAGATATAGTAGAGCTCTTTATTTTATTTATTTATTTCTTTATTTATTTTATTTATTTATTTATTTTTTTTGTCGTTTTGAGACAGGGTCTCACTATGCAGCTCAGGCTGGCCTTGAGCTCACTTTTGTAGCCCAGGCTGGTCTCGAACTCGCACCGATCTTCCTGCCTCAGTCTCCCAAGTGCTGGGATTACAGGCGTGCGCCACCACGCCCGGCTATAGCTCTTTATTTTATGTTCCATTTTTTTAAACCTAAAACTGTTTCCATATTAATCTAACTTAAATATTATTTACACCTACTTTATGACATTGCTAATGATATTAATGCATTTTTAAAATTTAAGCTTATTTGTAGTTAAATGTGATCACATGTTTATATATTTTATAGATTTAGGAAAGTGTTCTTTGACACATTTCTTTTTAGAAATAAATAGAGAATATTTTATTGTTTGGAAGTAATTTTAAATTATAAGAATTTGCCTTTTCAGACACTTGATAGAGGAAAAAAGCTGAACTAATTCAAATAATATGACAGGAAATTCCAGAGAAATATTAACTAATGTTTTTTGAAAGAAGTTCTTGTTGTTTTGCTAACTTACAGTATTAATTAAATTAATTAATTAATTTAATTAAAATAATTATTGTTAATAGCTGGGCGTGGTGGCTCATGCCTATAATCCAGGCACTTGGGAGGCTGAGGCAGGAGGATTGGTGCGAGTTCGAGACCAACCTGGGCTACAAAAGTGAGCTCAAGGCCAGCCTCAACTGCATAGCAAGACCTTGTCTCCAAAAGACAAAAAATTAATAATAATAATATTTTTTGTGAAACCATATAGTATAAGATGGTATAATATTTAATTGAATTAGGTGCTCTTACTGCTATTATCTAAACATCATAGATAAATATAAAACAATGGCAGTACCTAAACCACTTATAAATAATAATAAAAAATGAGAAATGAACAGTAGGAAACCAAAAAAGATTAACCCAGTAATCAAATATATATGTGACATGCAAGCTAAAAATACATAAACATACTCATGGTTATTATGAAATAAAAGTGTCTTGAAATTGGTGAATTAACCTGGATTATTAAAAGTTTTTTAAAAAAGAAAATTCAACAAAGGAGAAAAATAAGGATTGTATGTATTTAAAAGGGACTGCCAAGTACTAAAGTAAAAAAGAAAGCATTTGAAGTAGTAATACAATATTTTTATTCAGACATATTGCTGACAAAGGCATTTTTTCTGCTTACTTAAAAATTCTGTTAGTTTATATTTGCAATAAACAATGACTGAATTCACTATAGGGAATTGATACATGGGTAGAAAAACCTTTATTTATGTATTTTCCTTAAAAATTATTGCATAATACAATAAATTTATCAAAAATATGTCAGATTTATCAGCCTAATAATGTTCAAATAGGTATTGTATTAATGCAATAAAAATTCACAGAAGTATGGTTCCATTAACAGAATAATGTATTATATAATTGGACTGTTGTCTAAAAATAATAGTTAGCATTCTTTGTCTACTTGCTGTGATACAAATTTTATTCGAAATTTTACTGGATTTAGGAGAAAATTAAGAAAAGGGCCAGGGATAGAGCTCAGCAACGTAGCACCAGCCTGGTAAGCATGAAGTTGTAAGTTTCATTCCCATACAAGAGCGAGGGTGAGGGAAAGGCAGCGGGAGGGGAAGGGGGAGGGACAGAGAGAGGGAGAGGAGGAGGGGGAAATGGAGACAGAGACAGGGACAGACAGACAGACAGAAAGATAGAAACACAAAGACAGAAAGACAGAGACAGAGAGACAGACCATTTAGCAGGTTATTAAGGAGTACTTCCGTCTGTATCAGGTTGTGTTTGGAGGTCTTTCTTTTGGATTCCTGTCTTGTCCTTTGCTCCTTGCTCTAAAGCAAACTCCATGCTATCTCTACCTTGAAGCCAGTCAATGATGGACTAAAGCCTCTAAAACCGAGATAACTTATCATCTTCCTTCCTTCCCTCCTTCCTTCCTTCCTTCCTTCCTTCCTTCCTTCCTTCCT
>PVJA010008089.1:0-43413 GCA_004027025.1 Myocastor coypus
AATGTTTCACTTTTAATATTTAGATCTTTAATCCATTTCGACTTTATTTTCGTGCATGGTGATAGACTAGGGTCAAGATTTAGTTTTCGGCATGTAGAGAGCCAATTTTTCCAGCACCATTTGTTAAAGAGGCTGTCTTTCTTCCAGTACACATGTTTGGCCCCTTTGTAAAAAATAAGGTGGCTGAGTGTGTTTGTATTTGCTTCTGCATCCTCTAGTCTATTCCATTGATCTTCAGGTCTGTTCTTTTGCCAATACCATGTAGCATTTAAACTTATAGGTCTCATTTATTTCATTATGTTTTCAAGGGCATCCATTTTCCTACAAATGTTTTGACTATATCCTTCTTCATAGCTGAGTAATATTCTTTTATGTATAGATACATTTTCTTTATCTGTTCATCTGTTGATGGAACTATAGGCTGCTTATAAGATTTAGCTAATGTGAATTGTGCTGCTATAAACATGCGCATACGTGTGCTGCTGCATAACTTTTGGGGTTATACCTAGAAGATAAATAACTGGGTTGAATGGAATCTATACTTCTAGTTTTTTGACAAATTTCCAAGATGGTCAGAATAGTTTACATTTTAACAGCAATGTGGGACAGTTCCCACTACACATTATTTCACTAAATCCTCACAGCACTCCTAAGAAGTAAGCATTACCATATATGCAGAGGACTCAGAGGGAGCTAGCAACTCTCGAATGTTTGCTCCATTTCAGGCCAGTGCTATACTACGTGTTTTATGTGCACACTCTTGTTTAGCCCTCTATTTTCAAGTTAAGTGTGAGATATCAGTCACTGAGAAGTTCAGCAGCTGGTTTAAGGCTACACATCTATTATGCAACAGAATCTCTGCCTCAGTTTATGGACATGAAAACCTAACCCTTCCTGGGCTGGGGAGATAGCTCGGTGGCACAAGCACCTGCCTCGTTGCTCAAAGTCCTGAACTTGATTCCCTGTACCAAATTTGTATGTAAATAAATAATTAAAGCTTAACCCCACTGTGATAGTGGCTAATGCCCAGGTCATAGAAGAGTAAAAAAAAAAAAAAAAAAAAAAAGGCAGAGGATTCAGGATTTGAACCCGGGGCCTTGGATTTCAAATGTACGTGCCTTCCTCTCTATTGCGTTGCTGTTTCCAAGTTAAGGTGGACAATTGGACCTTTACACTGTGCCCTTACAGGTGTAAGGATGTAACACAATTAATTGCACAAGCCTAAGGAGATGTAAGAAACATTAAAACGACATGCTGGTGAGGGTTTTTACAGGAAGTTATACATATTCACTTAGAGGTTTTGGCTCCCCTAAGATGATGTCCTTCCAACTTTTTCAGGTGCTAAAATGTGCCTTCACCTGTGAAATGATAATTGTATGAAGTAGGCAGGGTTCTGGGTCTGAATTCTACTTTTCCTTTTAAAAGTAAAATGTTAGACAAGACACCACAGACACAGCTTTACCACTTCATCCCCTCTAAACCAAGTAAATTTACTAGAAAAGTACAGCGCAAGGCCCAAAGAGGATTCTGAAGGACCTAAAGAAATTGATCCGCCTGGAGAGTTCAGGGTGTGGAACAAGCCACAACCCATCACAGTAAATTCTCTGGGTTTTTCTTTTGTCTCTCAAATACCTCAAATATTTGAGCTATTCTATTATTATTATTATTATTGTTGTTGTTGTTGTTGTTGTTGTTATTTTGTCTTTTTGAGACAGAGTCTCAAGGCTGGCCTTGAGCTCACTTTTGTAGCCCAGGCTGGTCTTGGGCTGATCCTCCTGCCTCAGGCTCCCAAGTGCTGGGATTACAGGCATGCACCACCACACCTGGCTTATTTGAGGTATTTTATATCTCAAACATCTCTCTGAGTACATGAGAGACCTGAACCTGAAACAACCAACAGGAATAGACACAATGCAAAAAGTCACAAATAACCAAATAATTGGTCTGCTGTGTGGCTAGAGGGCCAAGAAAGGGGAAGCCCAGGGGAACTCGGCAGTGGTGGGGAGGGGTACTTCCCCTGATCCATGCCAAGTGCATTCGCTATACCTGCAGGTCTCATGTCTCTTGGTCCTTGCCATTCAGATTAGTAGAAGGCCCCCCAGATACCCAGCCACTCCCTGGTCCACCATGCCCCAACCACTACCAAAGGAACCATTCGAGCCCTTTGCTTGTACCATCATGGATACAGGGGAAGTGTGATCAAAACAATGAGGACAGTGGGGGCCTAGGATAGCACCAAGAAGGCTCAGTAAATGAAACTGCCTCTGGAATGACAGCGCATAAAGTGGGCCACAGCTGGCACGCTGCATCTAAACGCAGAGACTTCTGACAGCGAGTGGAAACCCTCATGACACAGTGGCTGGCATGTCCGCCTTAGCAGACTGAGTGCCCCTTGTGGTACCAAGAACTGGGAGAACTGCATTCTGAGAGAAAAGAAGCAAACAAATACTTAAGCGAATCAATACTGGGAGTGTCTGTTGAAGATTTTAAAATACTTGTTATAAAAGTACCTTAAAAAGCAATTGCAAAATTTCTTGATAAAAATAAAGAAGTAAGCAAGTAAATAAAAATCATAAAAATAAGATGGAAAGTATAGAAATAAAAAGTGCAAGAACCAAAATAAAAAGTTTAGTGGATGGGCTCAGTAGCAGGATGGACATGAGCCAGTCAATATGAATGCATAGTAGTAAGAATTTACTTAGTCTGATCAACAGAGAAAAAAACCTGACAAAAACCAAACTCAGCAGAGCCTCAGGTTCCTAAGAGAACACACAATGTTTCTGTTGTAACATGCATTGGTGTCCTCGAACAGGTAGGAGAATATGAGGCTAAAACAGACTCAAATCCATAAACTAGCAAATTTCCAGAGCTAGCAAGGACAGAACTCTACAGATTTAAGATGATGAGAGAATTCAAATCACATAAAATCTAACAAATGCATGCAGTGATATCTCATAAAACATTTAAATATATAAATAAAACGAAGAGTAGGAAAAAATTCGTAAGTCTGAATTTTTATTTTTCATTCAGAAAATAATAGCATAATATATTCTAAATACTGAGGGAAAAGAACTGTGAGTTGCAATGCTTAATCTGATAAAACTGTCTTTCAGAAATGAAGGGAAAATAAGGACATTTTCAACAGTGGAAAACTAAGGCAGTTGATTATTAGCAGTTCTGTGGTTGAAGAATGGCTAAGGACAGCCTGAGAAGATGGGAAAGGTGACAGCAGCAGAAAGCTCAGGACTGTTGAAGGAGTAAGAGACCAGGCCAGGGTGGTGTGCACACGGGCCACCCCAGCCCTCGGGAGGCAGAAATGTGACCTCAAGGCCAGTCTGAACTAGACAGTGAGACCTTCCTCAAAGAAAACCAGGAAAAGAATGAAAACAATGAAGTCAGTAAATACAGCATAGCTACAGTAGGCTGTGCCTCTCTTCATGAGTTTCTCAAATCATACTTAGTAATTGGAAAAAAATTATAACAATATCTGTTATGATGCTAACATATTGAGGATATTATTTAAAGCAATTGTATATAAAATATGGGGCAGGTAAAAAGACCTAACATATATCAAGTTTCATTATTTTATCAGAAGTTGTAAAATACAGGTGGAAGCAAACTGTGACAGGCCAGGTGTATCCACGATACAGCGATCCTGTAATGACCACTAAGAAAATCATGAAAAACGATATGCTAAAAATCAATGTAAATAAAACATAGAATTCTAACATGTGTTCTAGTAACTGAATGGAGGGAAGAAACAGGCAAAGAGATGAGCAGAGAGGAGTAGAAAAAATTAATGAAATGGTAAACCTAAATCCCAAAATATCAATGATCTAAAAATTAGTTTAAGCATAAAGGCTATAAATATGAACTAAAAGCTACATGGGCAAATGAAATTTTTTGAAAAGTGCACAAGTGTGCTGTCTATAAGAAACTTACTTTAAATGTAATGGTTTGATGTAGGTTTAAAGTAAATACTAGAAAAAGATATACCATGTTAACACTAGTTTAAGAAATGAAAGTGGCTCTAGTGATATAAGAAAGCAACCATCAAAGCAAATTGCTAGGGACAAAGGAGGACACCATGTGACAATGGAAGGATGGGATCAACCCCCCAAAACACACAGCAGTTGAAAATGTGTGAATATCACACAAGACAGCTTCAATATACCTCAGGCAAAATTCCATAGAGTTAAGAAAGGAAATGAACAAGTCTGCAGTTATGGATGAGAACTTCAGCACCTCACTCTTGGGAAAGATAGCGTTATTAGGCAGAAAACTAGCAAAGGTGCACAAACAACTAATGGGACCGCTATCGGCAGATGGAAAACCCAAAACCAAACACAACCAAAGCATACACACTGTTCTCGTGGTCATGGCGAGTGCACCACTCATGCTATCATATTTTCTGGATCATAAATTAGATCATTGAAGAAACTTAGTAAGCTTAAGACAATGTAGAATTGCTTATGCCACCATAAGGGAATCAAAGTACTGGCCCTTAGTAAAAAGGCAACAGGAACAGAGTCACACACTCAGAAACGGAGCAGGACATTTGTGAACAATCACGGGATCAAAGAGGATGCATCACAGGAGACAAGACATGCCTCCAGCTGAACGAGAATGGAAACGCGGCCTAGCGCGATCCGTAGGGTGTCACGTTCCTTGTAAAAGAAGAAAGACCTCGAATCAGCAGTCTAGGTTCCTACCTTAAGACAATTAGGAATGTGTGACGAATGGATGTATAAATCGGCAGTGGCCGCACATGCCTGTGCCGCCCGGGCAGGAGGACCCCGACTTCAAGCCCTGCTGGAGCAACTCAGCAAGGCCTCAGCTCAAAGTAGAATAGGGCTGGAGGTATTTCTCAGGGAGCAGGCCTTGGGTTCCCTCCCTAGTAGTGAGGGCATGTGCACACACACCAAGAACAAAAGAAATGAACAAGTAGCATCTTCGCCCATGGGTGTGCACCAGAACCACTCGACAGTTGCAAGGAAGCGAGCTCCGATTTCCAGGATTTTCATTTTCTAAAGCTTTTCTTCTGCAGTCTGAACTGTGAACTTTGAACTCCTTTACTCTCTGTCCAGACTCACCTCCATCTTTTCTATTTAGGCATCTAATCAGAGGATCCGATTCGAGCCCAAGCATTGTCCTACTAAACCTGTTAGAACAATAGTAGCATTCTGGCCCAGTGGTGGAAGACACTGAGAAAACGCCTGCGCTTCATCAATTCTAAGTCCACAGTAGCACATTTTAGTGCATACAAAATTTCTAGAATCAGCACCTTTTCACACTTGAAAACTAGAGGCATACTTATCAGGACAGAGCCAGGGCAGGGTCGGAATCCAGTGGTTCTTAACAGCTGCTTTGGCTTTAACGTTAGATACACTGCTGAACTGTTGGTTACACACAGCCATCAAGGTTTTCTCCTCGCCTTCCAGGTCTGCCCCAAACTTGGGATTCCTGAACTGTGATTCCACACTACGTCGTACAGGCGCTCCTTCACCCGCAGGACATGTGTCCAGAGAACGATCTCCTACACATTGTTCTGAAACACGCCCTCAGCATAGCACTGTGGGATTCAGAACAGTGCACTTCCTTGATTCCATGAAGGTTGCATTTTGGTAGGGAGAAGTCACTAACTCTGATGGAAAACAAAACCTTGCATAACTGCGTTGCTGAGGAGACCGAGGTGTAGAGTGAGTTGCCACGGTTGAGTTGTAGAAGAGAGGAGACGGGCTAGAGAAGGCTTCGTGGGAGATGTGAGGCTCACGCTGCCATCTTATAAGCCAGACAGTGTAAGGAAGATAAAAACCAAACTGGAAATGAGGATCTGTAAGAAGGAAACCATTCTCTTAAGGAAGATAAAGAGGACAAGAGACCAGCAGGCGGACAACTCAAATTCCTCTTCGATCCTGTCCTTTGTCAAGAAATTATATGCTCCAGATTGAGATTGCCAATAATCTCTCAGTGTATGCAATTAATTCCTTATTTTCCTCCATCTGGGGCTCTAATTTTACCTGCAATCCTATCACTGACCCTCCAAACAGCCATTTCTCTTCCTTTGAGGCATTTAAAACCTAACTTTTTTTTTTTTTTTTTTTGAGACTATGAACTTTTTAGGCTAGACATTAAGGTCCCTGAGGACAAATATCTTTCTGCTCATCTACTGATTATTCTGGTTCACAACCCAGGCCATTCACAGATACTATTAAAGGATGGAAGAAAGCTATCTGGCTTCTTCTCATAACCACAGTGATAGTTCCATGTAGATACTGTATAGATATTGTGGGAGGAAGGGGGGAAGGGGAAAGAAGGGCTGCTTCTAAGTACCTCTGTCTCCTTTTCTTTGTTGTATTTATAGTCACTTCCTAACAGTCCACAGAAGTGTGCTTTGTTTTACCTGTGTGTGTCAATGGTTCAAAGTCTGAGAATTCTATTTCAAAATTCAGTTTCCTTCCATGACCAATGAGCTCGTAACTGCTTATTGGTGCAAGAATGGTTGTTTAGAGAGCGGTTGTGAGCTACGGACCGGAGCAGGATTTGCAGTGCTCAATATTGCTGCTTCTCAATCGGCTCGATTATCCTCTCTTGGAATCTGAAGACCAAAATAGAGCCCTTAGAACTGTGTGAAAGATCCAATTCCTGTCCCACTACCCCTCCAGGGAAGCAACTTAGGAGTTTGCTAATTGAACAACCCCACCCATTAAAAACTTCATGCTCAACATTAGTATTTTCATGGTAATTTTTTTTTTTGAACAGTGTCAAAGATAAACAAAGAGGTTTCCTTAGTTTCAGCAGCAATCTCTGCCCCATCAGTGGCAGAGCTCAGGTTGCTGCTGCTGGGGAAGAGCTGTCTTGCTGCTCCTCAGCCCTGAATCTGGTTCTTCTTGTCTAAAACAGGCCATCGATCAACAGTGAGGGGGCGGTCTCTGTCTGGTCCATGGATGCCCTAAGCCCCTGCACTTCTCGAAGCTCCCTCTCTCAGGACTGTGCTCTGCTGTCTGTTCCTTTTAGGAGCCACTGGCCGTAGCTCGTTACCTTCACTGGCTTCTGGGTCCTCAGTTTGGAGAGCGACCCGGACTTCACTTTTAGGTGCGTTGGCCAAAGACACTTCTGGCCTCAGTGGGCTTTGCGGATCCTCTAAGACTTTGGGGTCTTTATCTCATTGCTCTCCAGGTTCCAAGAATACATCTTCATCATTCCTCAGTACTTTTCACTTGACCTGCTGACAGGCGCCACCTGCCAAGGGGAGGAAGACAGAGATAAGTGTTACTAAAGTTTTATCTCCCAGGGCTTGAGGAAACTGCAGATGAGTTGGCTCTGTACTACGTGGCTCCTCGCAGCAACTCCGGCAGCCTATGGAAGGGACAGTCTGCTGGTCCACCCCCCACCTGAGCATGGTTGCCTTCTCCACAGTCTGGTACACTATGCTGTTTCTTAATTTCTCATTTTGGGTCCCACTTCAATCTCCAAATTTGGCCCCTGTTATGGTTTATGTCTAGTTGTCCCCACAAAGCCTCATGTAGTCACTGGGCAGGCACTTCTATCAATTGAGACTTGATCCATGATCCCTGGGATTATGTGTTTCAGTACTGATGGGATTATGGGTCGAAGTACTTCTGGGATTATGGGTGTAGCCTAAGGCGGAGGCTAAGGCAGAGAGCCTGAATGTAATATAAAGAGAGGCAGAGAGATAGACTAGAGCTGTTTCTGTTGCTCTGCTGCTGTGTTTGGTTGGCTGCCTCTGCTGCCATTTTGTTGCTGTTCCGCCGCCATGAACTGGATGCTCTCTGCTCTGTTCCACTCAGCCTTGGGCCAGCCGAATATGGACTGAAACCTCCACAAACTGTGAGCTAAATAAACCTTTCCTTCCTTCATTTTGAGTGTCGGGTATTTGTCCCAGCAAGTAATAAAAAGTAACTAAGACAGCCCCTAACTACTTTTGGCTATAAACCTGGGCTCTTTTCCAAAAAAAAAAAAAAAATTCTAGCCTTATTTTCAACCACTTGGCTCAGGCTGTCATCTGTATCGGACCCCAAACCTTCATCCCCACATGTAATCCTTATAGTCACTTCTATTGGCCCTGCTTTGAAAGCTGAAGCTCCTCTTTCAGCTCTAAAGGTTGGAAAAGCCAGGTAGAACTAGTGATCTCTTCAACTCAGGATTCCCAGGAGGACTGTCTGAAGCCCAAGGGTGGCCAAGAAAGTATAATTCTGGAAACTATAAAAAGAGGACCCTCATCAATTTAAGATCTTGGAAGATGGAATGAACACAATGAAGGAAAGGCCAGAAGGACAAAAGAAGGGTTTTCAGTTCCTTCCGCCTTTTGAGGCTTATCTGATAAGTCAGGAAAGAATGATTCCTCTTTAAGGGTATTTTTGTATTTTATGTGTGCGGTTTGTGTCTGGATGTCCCCCCAAACCTCATGCAGCCATGGGGGTAGGGCTTGGCAGGTGGTAGCTGAATCTAGAGTTGTGATTGGTTCATGATTTAATGCTGGGATTAAGAGTGCTGGGATTCAGAGTGGGTGATCACTGGATCAGCCCACTGGTCCAGTTTGAGACCATCCTAATCCCGCAGTCTAAGAGGAGAAAAGGGCGAAAGAGGCTTGTTTCCCTCTTGTTGCTTTTGCTGTCATGAGTGGTTGTCCCTCTGTGGCACAGGTCTGTGTTGGAGGAGCCAGCAGACCATAGACTGAAACGTTTACAAGCTGTGAGCTAAGTAAATCTTCTTTCCTTTAGCTTCGGGTGTTGGACATTTTGCCTCAGCAACAAAAGAAAAGTAGCCAAGACATTATGTTTACCCAGAAAACTGTCGGATGATTTTTAGGCACAATTTCTTTGTTATAACATGAGAGGAACAGTGGATTTACTAAATGCGGTCTCGTAAGAATAATAGCCTTTTGAGGTCATGACTATCTCCTTTAAGGAAATGCAGGAGAAGAAACTTATGGAGCTTTTGTTTCTTCCTTTCTTTCCTCCTGCTACATATCAACAGCGAAAGGGTGGGGTTCGTGGGAGGCGGGGGCGGGGGTGAGAACTGTGCACACTCTATCCAATGGTATAAAATTCCCAGCGCAGGTTGATGAGTAACCACTCCTTTATTCAGAGTCAGCAGAGAGACAACAAGCTTGCCCCAGTCACCTATGTAAATGAAGTAAAATCTCTTCTTTGTCATCAGGTATCTAAATCTTATCTTGATGCCAAATGGGTCTTTGTCTACCAGGAGATTGTGGGTATTATCTGATGGACAATAGGGTACTATGCTTAGCAGTATGGGTGCATGCATGGATACGGACATAGTGGATGAAGTACACAGGCCCAGAAACCTCCGCTGTGATAAGCAGCTAGTCATCAGGACAAGAGCAGCGCTGTATAATACCATAGTCCTGGGTGCAGTCATCCAACAGCGCTGCGTTATCTGCAGGCTGAAGTTAGTGCAAGGGATGCCATGTGGTAGGGTGGAAGAATCACCAGGCTTCTCACGGGCTGCCTGACTCCCAAGGCCTGGCGAGAAAACGCTTCGCAGCAGGTGAAGGCTCTCCTTCTCAGCCCTGATGAGAAGAGCACCTCTTTACTCTGTCTCTCCTCCTCTAGATCACCATGTCCAAGCTCTTTCACACATTATTTTTTTAAACCCACAGTGAATCTGGAAAACATTATTGGCTCACATGAGACTAAGAAAAACAAACAACTTACTTCAAACTTCATAGCAAATGCTGGGAGAGTTGGGCTCAAACACATTTCTCAGACTCCACAGTCAGTGTACTTAATTACTACACCCCACACTGCTCCTTTCAGAAACCTAAATTGGAGTAATTAATGTAACCAGGAGCGATAGGACTTCTGGGGAAGGACAGGGATCCCAGCATTTGCAAGGACTGCTGAGCTAGACACATGGCCCGTCTGTTTAACACTCCAGTGACAGGAAGCTGATGGCTCCTTGTAGCAATACGGATCCCAGGACTTGAGTCAGGGATCAGGAAGCGACTGGAGGACAGGAAGAAGGTAGCAAGGTGATTCTGGGCTTGCTCGGTGCACTCTGGGTGGGAAGGTGGGCCTTTGCAGGGTGTGTTCCAAGACTGCCCAAGCCCAGTGGGCTCCATCTCCACTCAGCTCTGTTTACTCCTGATCACCTGGTTCTGTTCGCATAGCTTGTCTTCTGTGCTTTCCGTTTTTTATCTATAACTAACGCTAACTTGGACAGAGAGATAGCCTGCACCCTTCATCATTTCTTAACAGAACTCATCGAAATAATCAAAGGCAGCATTATTTTCTTTCCCACAAGTTCTTGATAAGAAAACAGACTCACTCTGGTGCCCGACACTGATTCACACACCCCACCCCAGCCCCTTTTCTTTTCCACCTTTCCTTCTCCAGAGTCCATGCTAACTTTGTGCTTCTTGTTTTTGAGAAGACAATTTATACCTTTTCAAATCATTTTTAATTGGTTCTTCTATTATGTGCTGCCGAAGATATTCTGGCAGGATTCTTTTTAAAGAATGGATTTAAGTAAGTGCCATGGTCTAAATAGTTGTGTCTAGGGCTAAGGGAATTACTAGAGAAAAGTTTGTGAGCTCACCAGATTTCAGTGTAGATTTTGTTTTTATGAAATGAACTTAAAAGAAGAAGTTACAACAACCACATCTGGTTGTTGCTGTTTACATTCCTTTGTTGAGCCTACATCTTCTTAAGCTTCTTAGCCGGTAAATGTTGAACACTTCTGCTTCATGGTCCATCTGGAGTCAGAGGCCATCATACAGACAACTGAATTGTCTGTTTTCTTCCATCTTTTTTCATGACTCTATTGCCTCATCTTGATTTATAAACAAAACCTGGAAAACCTAAAAAAATGAATGTTTTGTGGTTTAACTAGAAATAATATAGAAAATATTGCTGTTATTTTTGGTGAAGAAAACTTTGTATAGTTTATTTCAATCTAAATAAAATGTGAATTTTATTTTAAAAAAGATAGTTGTGTCCAGGGATGGCCAAATAGCTTGGAAGATTAAAGCTCCTACCAGCAGGTGCAGAGGCTGGGGCTTTGATCCCTAGGCCTGCTGTGCTGGCCCCGCCATCCGGGGCACACTGAGACAGCAATTGAGACGGGGCATGGTGGTGGGTCTGTAATCCCAGCTCTTGGGAGGCTGTAAACAGGTGGATCACTACAAGTCCAATCTAGTAGTGAGACCCTGAACACCTCGTAGACCATTTGCCCCAAATAAATAAATAAATAAATAAATAAATAAATAAATAAACAAACAAACAAATAAACAAATAAATAAATACTTGTGTCCCAGCCCCTGAATTCACATGCAAGTTTCTAATTCCAGAAGTGAGGGTGTAGTGGGTGAGGACCTTAAGATGGGATGAGGCCATGGAGGTGGGACTGTTTTCAGTGGAATTTGTGAATTTGTAGAAGAGTCCTCTGAGAGACTGTGGTCCTTCATGCCTCGTGGAGATGGAGAAGATGGACATCTATGAAAACCCACTCCTTGGCTGGGGAGATAGCTCCGTGGCACAAGTGCCTTCCTGGCAAGTGCAAGGTCGTGAATTCGAACCCCAGTCCCGCCAAAAAAAAAAAAAAAAAAAGAAAAAAAGAAAAAGAAAAAGAAAACTAGTCTAAGCTGGGCATGGTGGCGCACGCCTGTAATCCCAGCACTTGGGAGGCTGAGGCAGGAGGATTGGTGTGAGTTTGAGACCAGCTTGGGCTATAAAAGTGAGCTCAAGACCAGCGAGACCCTGCCTCAAAAAGACAAAAAAAAAAAAAAAAAAAAAAAGAAAACCCACTCCCTCACTAGGTGCCAGATCTCCTCGCACTGTGATCTTGGAGTTCACAGCCCCAGAACTGTGAGAAATAAAATCTGAGATTTATAAACCTCCAGTTTATTGTATTGCTCTATAACAACTTTATGATCTAAGACATCAGGCCTTATTCCGTCATTAATCCTACACCTCTGTTTTGAGCACCTACTATATAACAGGCATGATTGTATGTATTTAAGATATATCAACGGTCCCTGTGTTTTGGTAAAAGATAACCATTCCTTTGCTCACAACGCTTCTGTTTCGGATGTGTGGATTTTCTCACAAGCAGTGCTCCATAGACTGGGTGTCACGCAATAAAACACAATTCTTTAAAAGCAATTTTAGTATATGTTTGCAATGCATGCCGAGTGCATTCACGTGGAGAATATGTATTTTACATCTTGATACTTCTTACTTCCTCTTTCTTCCTCCAGCCTATCTCTCCCCATGCCCAGATGCACGCTCCTTCTCCACAGTCTGTAACTCAGTCCTGGCATTACCTGTCTAGAGATGGCACAGACCTTGCAGGGTGAGGCCTCAGTTTTGCAAGTAGGGCCTGCCTATCTCAAACACCACCCACGCGCAATGTGTGCCCAAGTTATCGCCCCTTCTGGTGTCTCGGTTGCCTAGCAAGGGTTCCCACAACCCTTTATTCAAGTATAATTTAGCTTAAAGCCTCATAAAACTCAGGGAAATATGTCACTTATATTTACTGGTTTATTATAGGGATTATAATAAAAGAACACAAATGTATTATTTTAAAGTGTTCTTCGAAGGTGATTACAGAGATTTGCTATAAAAGATCATCGTAAAGGGGAGCAGCCACAAGGACAGGCACACTAATAAAGTGTGGGAGGAGCCTGAGCTTGTACACTTCTGTCCTTGTGGAGTGGAATGCGTTGCCCTTGCTATGGTCTAGATGGAGAATGACCTCCCGTGGCCTCCTAAGCTCAGAAGTAGGGCTTTAGAAGGTGGCTGGATCGCGCTCTGCCTCCATTTCCTGGACACCATGGCTCGTGCCAATTTCCACCATGAGGTTCCTTCACTTTGGCCTTGGTGCCAGCTGTTGAGGTGGTGACAGAAACCTCTAAAACTGTAACCCTCTCTTCAAGTTGTGAGTGTCAGATATTTCGTCCCACGGATGAGAGAGTGAGGAAGACGGTCGTCCTGACGCATGCTCGCGGTCACAGCGGGAAAGGGGCCGTTGACAACCAACTCTAGACTTCCTTTCCTGGGGCTGACAGCCCAGACCTTGTAGACATGTCCTTTATCAGGCATGGTGGCATATGCCTATAAACCCAGCAGCACTCAGGAGCCAGCCCGAGGGAGGAGAATCAGCCCAAATTCAAGGCCAGCCTGGGATACAAAGTAAGTTCAAGGCCAGCCGGCACTACATAGTGAAACCATGCCTCAACAACAAAAACATAGGTAAGCAAATAAATAGTCAAGCATAGAAAATTAAATTGATAAATCTTTGGTCAACCTTATCTAAAAAAGGAAAGACAATGTCATGCATTAAAGAACAAAAGGGATAAAGTACAGATCTTGGGAAATTCAGATCATCAATAAATATTGTGCAGTTTTTATGAAAACGTTATTTTTTAATTTTTAAAAAAGTTAAAAGAGAAGGGTCTCTGGGTGTTAAGGGTCTCACTACTAGATTAGACTCATAGTAATCTGCCTGTTTACAGCCTCCCAAGAGCTGGGATTACAGGCACATGCCATTACTCCCTGTCTCACAATATATGTTCAATCTGTGATATTTACATACTTAACTAGAACAAAGTAGCTGGTAGATTTTGTATGTTTTCACTTTTAGTTTTTCTTTTTGAATCGGGATCTGGCTATGACCTTCAGGCTGGCCTTGAACTCACCATGTAACTTACCCTCTAAAATCAATAATGTTCCTGTATATAAACAACAAACTCATTGAGAGAGTTATTAGGGAAATCACACTCTTCACAATACCAGCCAAAAAAAAAAAAAAAAGAAATAATTAGAAATCCACCCAACAATGGAAGTAAAAGAGCTGTACATTGAAAATTACAGTAGTCTGAAAAAGGAAAACAAAGAAAATATCAGAAAATGGAAGGATATTTCTTGATCATGGATAGGAAAAACAGTGAAAATGAGAATACTCCCAAAATTGTTATGCAGATTTCACTCAATCCTCAACAAAATGCCATTAGCATACTTCTAGAGAAAGCATTCTTAAAATAATCTGGACCCAGAAGGTACCTAGAACACCAAAGACAATTTTGGAATTCTGCGAAATAAAACAAGGTAGGAGCCATCACAATCCCTGACTTGAAATTATACTACAAAGCTATGGTGACAAAATTAGAATGGTATTAGGAAACACATAAATGCAGACATAAGGATCAGTGGAACAGACTAGAAGATGTAGACACAACTACTATCACACTCAGCCATCTTTATCTTTGACAAAGGGGCAAAACATTCTCTGGAAGGAAGGTAGTCTCTTTAATAAATGCTGCTGGAAAAACTGGTGTTCCACATGCCAAAAGCTAAAACTAGACCCATGTCTATTACCATGTACTAAAGTTAACATGGATAAAATCTAAATATTAAAACAGAAACACTAAATGTACTGGAAGACAAAGTAGGTAGAAACTTTGAAGACACAAGGGTAAGCAGAGAGTTCATGAACAAAACAAAAACTGTATAGCAAACACTTCAAAGAATCAACAACTGGATTCTGATCTTATTAAAAAGCTTTTGCACATCAAAAGAAATCACCAACACAGTGAAAAGACAACCCACTGAGTGGGAAAACTTTGGCTGGCTGATCTTCAGAGAAGGGACTTTTATCTAAAAATATAAAGAATTAAAAAACTTCAGACCCCTCAAAAAATCAAAGGTCCAATCCAAAAATGGGCATCTGAAATGAATATGCACTTCTCAGATGAAATATACTTGTAAATAAATATATAAAAAAGTGGTCATTGGTCATTTGAGAGATGCAAATTAAAGCAACGCTGACATTCCATCTGTCTCCAGAAAGAATGACGAACAATAAGAAGTCAAACAATGACAAATGGTGACAGGGGTATGGGGAAAAAGGAACCCTTCTCCATTGTTAGTGGGAGTGTAGCCTGGGGCAACCACTATGGAACTCAATGTGGAGATACCTTAAAAAACTGGAATTAGAGGTTTCTTTTGATTCAGTTATTCTCTTTCCAGGTATTTTCCCAGAAGAATTAACAACATCATACCACAGTAATATATGTGCACCCATGTTTATAACAGCACAATTTGTCATAGTTAAGTCTTGGAAAGAACCCAAACACCCATCAACTGAGGAATGGACAAAATAGATGCGTTATTTTTATACAATGGGGTACTTCTTAGATGTAAAGAAGGATAAACATGAGACATTTACAGGTAACTGGGTGCAACTTGAGACTCTACTCATAAGTAAGATAAATCAGATCTGCGTGTGTAAACATCATATTGTTTCCCCAGCATAAGAAGCTGAAAGAGTAAATAAGATCTAAAACACACAAAAGATATTGGAAAATAGGAAAATAGCTGTTCAAAAGAAAGCACACCTGGGATGGAAGAAAGGACCAAAGAAGAAAGGGAAAAGACAAATTGAATAGATGAAGTTAAAATACTTATACTACTAATTTTGGTTAGTTCGTTGAAAAGAAAGGTTTGTGCTTATGTTGTTTCATCCATTTTTCATGCCTATATTCTATAATATGGGCATTGACTTTGAAAATAACAATACACAATGTGTTAACCTTTGTTACTCTCTTACTATCTTGTTTTGAAATTTTGTATCATTATCTTTATTGTTTTTTCTTTTTTCTCTTAAAAAAGAAAGCATCTCACAAGATCTATTCATTGAACTCTTGCTGGTTAGAGTTCTGACTCATTTATAGAGTTTAACAAAAAGGAATTTCATGTTAGAATTACCACCTATATTACTCTTTGCTTTTATGTTTCTAAGTTTAGGATAACTTAGTTCTGTTCCTTAGAATATCTTTGTGAGGAAGACCTACTTTTTTTGTTCCATGTTTACATATAAGGAACTCTAGGCACAGAAAGGATCATATTGAATTAGCAAGTGACATTATAGTTTTTTTGTTTTGTTTTGTTTTTTTGTACAAGGTCTCACTACTGACTCATAGAGATCTTCCTACTTTTACCTCCCAGGTGCTGGGATTACAGGCACCTGTCACCATGCCCATACTCCATCGCCAGCTCAGCGTGCTCTAGAGCGGGGCCGATGTGGTAGGCGGGGCCAGGAACTGAATGCTGGCCCTTGTGCTTCCCTAAGCAAGTGCTTAGTCTGCTGAGCTATACTCCGAGCCCTTTATAGGCTTTTTAGATCCACCTGTAATCTATATTTACCAAACTACATTCAAATGATCAATTTTAGTATCTTCAAAGTTTTCCACATTATGTCAGTTTGGGAATATCCTATTTTAAGGATAAATGATTTGCTGGTGTATATGTGTATCTCATTTTATTTATTCATCTGTCTGTGAGTGTATTCTTGGGTTGCTTCCACCACTGCACTACTGTGAATAATGCTACTCCCTTCCCTGCTAGATTACCACCTTTTCGAAGGCAAAAACCATTGTTTTCTTCATCACTGAATTTCTATCCGATGCCTGCTACAGTGAAGCACTCAATAAATGGTGAACTAGTAGAAATGTAGTACTGGAAAGAACTGGAAATCAGTTCAACTTCTTACACTTTCTAGGAAAGGAAAACCAGATGGTTCAGGGTAAAGAGCTATTGAAGGTATAGCCTTTACTTTGAATTTTCAGGGTTTTTTTTTTTTTTTTTTTTTTTTTTTTTTTTTTTTTTTTTTTTTTTTTTTTTTTTTTTTTTTTTTTTTTGTCTACTGGTTAGACAAATGGTTGCAGGCTATGTCATCATTAAAGAAAATCTGCAGATTTGTTATTGTAAATAGGCCAAGTGCACAGCACAACTTTCCATCATTTAAAATTATTTTAGGCAGCACAATTAGCCCAGAATGGGCTCAGCAGCAGCTGGGAGCTTAGCAGCACAGTGTGTGTTCTTACAGAGATAAGGAGAGACAAGTCTTCTGCCTTTCACAGAAACTACACAAGCGTTGAGAAGACACAGCACTTCCAAGGAGACTTGAGGAAAGACGCTGCTCACAGGGCTTCGTCTCCAGCCTCTGCACACTACACCACCTTCCCTGGACTCGGCTGTGCACATTCAAGGATGAGACTGACTAAGACCCAGCTGCAGGCCTAGGCCAAGGCCACAAAAGGGTGAGCACCCCGAAGTCATGCCCTACGCCTCTGGTGCTGATAAAAAGAAGACAAAGATGACATGGGAAGATGAATTTATAGGGAGAAGGTCAGAGAGTAGTGAGTGCTATTTATAGAGCCAGGGTAGCAATACAGCACATACTTCATAAAGAAGATCTCCCTAAGCAACTGGCACTTCAGTTGTGAATAAAAGGAACCAGTCATGTAGCCATGAGGGTGGATAGGAGCGGCACAGTCCTGGGGGAGGAACCAGCCGGTGCAAGGCCTTCAGGAAGGAGCAGACTTGGCTAGCTCAGGGAGCTGAAAGGTTAAGAAGCTGCAATTTGATGAGTGAAGAGGAGGAAGGAATTACATGAAGTCAGGGAGCCCGAGGGTCCCGACAGCCCAGCGTTCAGGAAGCTACAGCGAATCACTTGAGGTCAGTTTTTGATTGGAATCCAAAGCCTCTGGAAAGCTTTAAAGAAGGAGGTGTGTGGCATCCGTTATGCCTGTAAGCAGCTCACATGCTACTTATGCGGGGTGGAAAAGTGCCCAGGTAGAAGCAGAGTGGTCAGTTAGCTGGAAGGGACGGCTAGGGGAGTACTGGACCAGTGGTCGGGAGGCGGGGGGGAGACACGACTGGGCTTAGGGTCAGTGTGGGGGTCAGAATCAGTAAGATTTTCTGCTGGTCTTAGGAAGGGAGAGAAGAACCAGAGAGAACCGAGGATCGCACCTGCAGTGCGAGCTGGAAGTGTAGCGTTTCTGCTTACTCCCGTAAGTTCAAAGCAGAGCCATCTGGGGAAAGGGCAGGCCATGGCTCAGCTTGGCCTGACAACTTTCACGTGGTTTTTAGACGTTCCACAGGGTGCTGCTGAGTGAACAGGCAGTGGAAGAGAGCAGAGCGGAGTTCTGAGGAAAGCTGGGAGCTGGGCACATCCAGGGCCAGGGCATCAGCCCATGATGGCATTTGGCATATGCAGAGCCACGGAGCTGCTGAGTCTGGCTCAGAGTCCAACAGAAATGCGACTTAGGCAGCATATAAGTTTAGGCAGCATATAAATTTCCTAGTAGTTACTCTGAGAAAAGGAACCCACATTAAGAAGGTGAACAGGGAAATTAATTTTAATACTACTCTTAACATAAACAATAGCCGGGCGTGGTGGCTCACGCCTGTAATCCCAGCACTTGGGAGGCTGAGGCAGGAGGATCATTGTGAGTTTGAGACCAGCCTGGGCTACAAAAGTGAGCTCAAGGCCAGCCTGAACTGCACAGTGAGACCCTGTCTCAAAAATCAAAAAAAAAAAAAACATAAACAATATACTATATTAACATGCACTTAATATAGCCCATTTATTAGGCAGGTTTTTTTTTTTTTTTTTTTTTTTTTTGCTAAGGCTCTGAAATCTGGGGTGTGTGTGTATGTATGTGTATGTATGTTTTTGTGTGTATTTCAATCTGTAGTAAAAGCATTTCAAGAATGCAATAGCTATTTTGGGTTACTGGTTATTGTGCTAGAGAGTATAAAGACAGAGAAGAGAACAAAATCTGGGAAGTAGAATTAATTAATGAACTTATTTATTTTTGTATTTTAGGGAAATATCTACAGGTGTTCATCATCTCACACATAGTAATCTACCTGTTTACAGTCTCCCAAGACCTGGGATGATAGGCGCACGTCACCATGCCCACTCTCAATTGCTATCTCAGTGTGCCCCGGGAGTTTGGCCCACATGGCAGGCCCAGGGATCGAAACCCTGGCCCCTGTGCCTGCTTGCAGGGGCTTTAATATGCTGAGCTATTTGGCCAGCCACTCAGGAAGTACTCAAAAAGCACAATACTTAGAAATTAAACACTGCAGAAGCTTGAGGAGGGAGGGCTGGCCAGATAGCTCAGTGGACTGAAGTGCCTGCTCAGGCAAGCACAGGGACAGGGGCTTGATCTCTGGCCCCACAGGTGGTGCCAGCCCCACTGTGGGGGTGCACTGAGACTGCGACGGAGACTGGGCGTGGTGGCAAGTGCCTGTAATCTCAGTGCTTGGGAGGCTGAAAACAGGAGGGTCTCTATGAGGCCACTCTGTATAGTGAGACTCTATGGACCATGTACTGAAGAAGAAGAGGAAGAAGTGGAGTAGGAGGAAGCTGGAGCAGCAGCAGCAGCTGGGGGAGGAGGGTCTGAGGCCACAGAGGCCTAGACAAGAAAGCGTTTCAAGAAAGAGAAGCCAACTATGTCAAATATTTCTGATATGAAGAAATCAGACAGAATAGACAAGCAATCTGTGGGCTCGTTGTTGACCTCGACAAGAGCAGCCTCAGTCGTGTGGTGAGGATTGACAGCCTGTTGTACACAGAGGAGAGAATGCAGGGCAGTGGGAGGAGAGTGACTACAATCTACCCTTTCAGAAAGAGCCCTGTGTGTGACAGAGGAGCATGAGGTCTGCCTTTCCTGCTGCTTGGGACAGGGATTCTTGCATGTGCCACTTGGGTGACTGGGAGGAAATTATAGAGCGGGAAAGTCCCTTGGTACAGAAGAGAAAAGGAGTGACTAGAGGGACAGACAGAAGATGGCAGAGGTTGCAGTCCAGGGCTACACCAGAGGAGCTGGGAGCCTCTGTCCACACTACCTTGAGGGGAAATGGTGTCTCTGGTGTAGGCAGGTTAGGAGGCAGGAAATGGGAGGAAAAGGGAGTCCTTTGTTTAATGCCTGCTTGCGTTTTCTTAGGGAAATATAATATAAGGTCAGGGGTGGAAGGCCACAGGTGCATGAAATTTGAGGAGCAGGAGAAAAGAAACAGCTGTGAAAAATTGTACATTGTCAACTGCCTATGCGAGATCATTATCGCGCACGCGTGCGTGCGTGCGTGTGTGTGTGTGTGTGTGTGTGTGTGTGTGTGTGTGTGTGTGTGAAACCTTCAACTATTAGGATTACCAACTCAGAAGAGGTGACAGTAGCGCTTTATCAGGTTTTACTTAGCCAGGGGCTGGGGAGATAGCTCCGAGGCACAAGTGCCTGCCTGGCAAGTGCAAGGTTGTGAGTTCAAACCCCGGTCCCACAAAAAAAAAAAAAAAATTCTTCTCAATGCAAGAAAAATATTTAGCCAGGCATGGTGGTGCACGCCTGTAATTCCAGCACTTGGGAGGCTGAGGCAGGAGGATCAGTGTGAGTTCAAGGTTCGAGACCAGCCTGGGCTACAAAAGTGAGCTCAAGGCCAGTCTGAACTACATACTGAAACCCTGTCTCAAAAAGACAAAAAAAAAAAGTATTTAAAGGAAATAAGTTAGAAGTTTAAAAGATGGTGAGAAGATCGTGGAGTCTATGAGTGCAGGACTTGACATGCGAGGTGGCACGCAGGCACAGGTCACTGGGGGGCGGTCCTGGTGGCGGAGGGATTGCCACAGTGGGCACAGGGTCTCCACATTTTCTGCAGTGACGATGCAAGTAGCAGTGGAACTGAAGGGTGTGGAGAGCCACAGTCACGACTGAGGAAGGGGCTCGCGGGAGGCGGCAGTTAGCAGAAACGAGGACTGGGTGCTTATAGGACCGGGACTGCGAAGGCAGAAAGAGCATGGAGTGAAGGTGAAAATCAGAAGCGACAGTTAGGTATAAAGACTAAAGCTGCTGTCTGTACTTGTAGGAGTCAGGATGTAGTGGATCCACCGATGGAGGCGGTGCTGGTGGCCTCACCCCGAGCAGAGGACACCGTTTCCATGGAGACATGATGCGACAACACCTGTCTGAGTCGTGTGACACATCCAGGGCGGAAAGGAAAATTAAGAAGGGGCTGACTATGATGCCATGGCATGAGTTCTCAAGCTCTGTGCAAGGCTGAGAGTGTCAGGGGCGGGACTGTGCGCACACACCAGGGGCGTGGCTCGGCGCGGCTGGCCCGAGAGCCTTGAGCGCTCTGTGCTTCCAGAGCCTCCTAAGTCTCTCCCTGGATTTTTAGGGCATTTGTGCTGCTTGTCATAATTTGCCCATGCCTCTTTTAGATCAAGTTTTAAATCGTAGCCCTTCCTTTCAGCCAGAAGCCCCATCTTCCAGTAATTTGTTGAGATGGCTAACACAAAGGGCAAGAGGAGGGGAACCCAGTGTATGCTCTCTGGACCTTTTAGAAAACACGGGGTGCTTCCTTTGGCCATGTACACACAAATCTGAAAAAGGGTGATACTGTAAACATCAAGGGAATGGGTACTGTGCAAAAAGAAATGCCTCACAATGTTACCATGGGAAAAGAGGAAGAGTCTACAACATTACCCAGAATGCTGTTGGCATTGTTGCAAACAAGCAAGTTAAGGGCAAGCTACTTGCCAAGGGGATGAGTGTACGTATTCAGCATATTAAGCACTCACAAAGTTGTGATAGCTTCCTGAAACACGTCAAGGAAAATGATCAGAAAAAAGAAGGAAGCCAGGGGAAAGGTACCTGGGTTCAACTGAAGCATCAGCCTGCGCCTCCCAGAGAAGCGCACTTTGTGAGGACCAGTGGGAAGGAGTCTGAGCAGTTGGAACCTCTTCACTGTGAATTCATGGCATAAACTGGGATATTGCTCTGCCCTTCACCACGTAATTGGCAGCTTAAGTGTTCTACATCCTACAGAAAAATAAAATTGTCCTGTGTTATGAGAGTGGTTTTCTTAGTTGAGTTATGTGGAGTCTTTTTACCTCAGAAATATTTACAGCAGATTTTCACTGTACCTAGTAATTGTGTCTGGTCTTCACCTTTCAGTGTTTTTCTTGTTGAAAGGTATTGCTGAGGTATTGTGTAGGTGTATACCTAAATAGTCAAGTACTTATAAAATATTTATATTGGCTTGAAGATCCTACAAATTACCATCAGGAAAATATGTATCAAAATAAATGGAAATCACTTCAGAAACAAATGTAAGTCCATTTTAGTTCAATTAATTATTGGGAACAAAAAAGAAAAAAAAATTGTGGGAAACTATCTCTAGAGCTCTGTTTTCAGTTGGTAGCACCTGGAATAATTTGGGTGCTGGGGTGTTGGAGTCTGATGGTCTACCTCACACACTCATGGTCAGGAACCCTGGTGGGATTTCTTGCCATTGCTACCCTTTTTTTTGTCTTCAAAAGCATGCAAGAAAAGATCTAGCTGCCTGGGAAAGTGCCCAGCCACCTTGAGGGACACGGCTGCGCTTGCCAGTGGTTTTGTGTTTCTCCCGTTCTTAGTCCCTCGGTTCATAAGTGACCTCGTCCTGAGCTTGTGTCCAGGCGAAGAGTTTACTTAGCCAAGACACTGCATATAGAATATTTTTTCCTTTCTTTTCAGAGATGGTGATGGTCTCATTCCTAGGTATTTGTATATTACAAAGAGCCTTGATAAATTGCATTTGGTTGCTTCTGGAAACCCTAGAATAGGGTAGGAGCTGTGAATAGAACGAGAGCCCAGAATTCAAAGTCCTTCACGATCAAGACCTCGTGGAGCTGTGTTCCTCCCCTTTGAAGCTCTCATCACGGCTGGAGTCCAACATTTGCTGGTAGCAGTCTATGGATAATCTGTCTCCCTGTGCTCAGCAGAAGTTTCACAAGAGGAGAGACCACTTCTGCCCTCAGCTCGATCCACTGTTCTTCCACTTTACCTTTATTTTACCTTTATCAAATATGCGGTCACTCAGTTACAATCAAGCCCCTGTTAGGTGTCAAGGATGTAGGGCGTGGTGTGGAGATATAAGATTACTCTGACAACATCGGTGTCTGAAGTTTCCTAATCTGTGTGGAAAATGGGAATTAGTCACCTGTGATGTTTAGGGTCAAAGACATGACTGATCTTGAACCTATGGGGTCAGGACGTTAAAAAGGGAAGAGAATTGTGCGGTAAGCATCTCTCATGTGTCAGGCCCTGTGCAAGACTGCCTCATTTTGCCCTTGTGGCCGTGATGTAGGATGGAAAATACCCTGTCATTTTGAAGTCAGATAGGAAAGCAAATGAAAAACTGGGATTCAGTCCCAGAAATATGGTCACAATGAGGGTTTTAGAACGAGACGTAATAGTACACTTTCTGATTTCTGTTATCTTCACCTGATCTCACTAGCACCTACTTGTCTCGCATTTTGTGCCAACTACTATCCTAAGTTTTGTATTCACACATGAATTTAATCCAGTAAATGCAGGTGCTATGATAATGTGCATGACGTGGAGGACTGACCAGCACACAGGGAGGTCGTCTGTCGTGGACAAGGAAAGGGAACCAGGCTGAAGAAGGTCCTGGAGCCTAGGTCCCTGGTTGCCTTCTATGCTACGTCCCTACTCCCAGGAATTTTCTTTTACTATTTCTTGATTTTATTTTATTAATTAATTAATTTCTTGATTTTCAAAAAAGCATTTTTCATGTATCTTTCTATAGATCCCAAATACTTGTTTTTATTATTATTTTTTCAGCTAACACAGAAGAGATGATTTATTGTACACGCTTTGCACTCAGCCAAAAGCGAGAATAGAAGTAGTCCAGAGTGCCACAGGTCCTGGGCAAAAACTCAGAGGACCATGTAGTTGAACCTGGTGGATCTCTTTTGAGGTGGTCTTGGTGATCAGATGGCAGTGCAGTTCTAATCCATTGAGACCTTCTAGACAGCACACAGTCCAAGACTTTTACCAGCCTTGTTGGCCTCCAGCAGTCTTTATTTCTGCTCCTTTGGCCTCTATGGGTATGCGAGCTATTTTTCTTGGACCTCTGTCTCATCTTTCTTCTTCTATGCTTCAGTCTGCGCATTCGCTTCTTCTTCCACTTGGCTCTCATGGCGCAGAGGTTTCTAAGAAGATGGCATTAAAGTCGAGAGCCCAAATACTTGTTTTTAAAGAAGGACATAAAAGACAACGTAGCAATATGTACACATATGCTTAATGGCTATGAGATATTTTCTCTTAATATGACAGCATGAAGGAAAAGAAAAGAAATTGGAAAAAAATGGTTTCTCCATTTTATTTTCTGTCCACTTCCATCTTTGCAAAACAAACAAACAAACAAACAAACAAACAAAACCCTAACATTCAGGGCCAGCGAGATAGCTCAGCAGACTAAGCGCTTGCTTAGGCAAGTGCAGGGGCTGGGGTTGGATCCCCAGTGCCATATGCCACACGGACCCTGCTCCTGGATGTGCTGAGTTAGCCACAGAGAGTGGCTGTGGTGGCACATTCCTGTTACCCCAGTGCTGGGGAGGCTGAAGACAGGAGGATCACTACCATCCGAGAGACCTTGTGCTAAATACATTTTTAAAAAAGGATTACAAAAGATAATATTCATAAGCATACATGCACACAAATGCTATCACACACTCCAGGTCCAGCAAGGAGAAGCCTGCCAGAGAATACAGAGCTAGTCAGCTCTAGAGTCCTGGCTGTGGGAATCTGTGTCTTCTTCACCTCTGATCAGCCACTGTGCCTGTGCTGTGTGCATGTGTGGGGGTGTGGATTGTCGCATCTGCTTTGTTAACCAGACTCTACATTCTCTGAAACTGCAGAATATCTTTTGAGGCGGGGTCCCTAGTGCAGTGCAGGATGCCACCGAGCCCACTCTGTAGCCCAGGCTGGCCTCCAGCTCAGCGTGGCCTTCCTGCCTCAGCTCCTCGGTGCTGGCCTTCCTGGCCTGCGCTCCAGGGCCTTGCTCCCTTTTTATTTGGACACACACTCACATTCCATGCAGACACAGAGTTTCTCCTCCTTTTGCTTTTGTACACGGACATCTGAGCCAAGAACACCTCTTGGCTCCTGCCCTTCTCAGATTCTGACTGAGAGCTGGTTTTATTTGTGGTGGGCATGTGTCCAGCTTCAAGGCCTTTTCAAATATCCCTGTGGCTAGTGGTGGGGGAAAAAGACCAAGCCGAAGTTGCTGAACGGGAAATGGAGAAAACCCCAGAGAGGGCCAGCTGTTCTGCAGCCTCACCTTGCTGCCTGGAGGTGGATGTGGGCTATGGTAGGCCCTCCCACCTCGAGAAGACACGGAGGGGGTGTGCCCTCACCGTGAATGGAAGAAACAGGACTAGTAAGCCACGTCGCAACAGCTCTGGACAACTACCTGATTCTAGACTCTTTAGCAAGACAATTAAAAAAAAAAAAGGTTTGAGTCCTCAGAGTCTCTGTCTTTTGCGGTCTTTGGGGCTAGAAGCAAAGCAGCTGAGAGCATAATTTGTTAAACTGAATGCAACCACAAACAGCAACAAAATGAAACAAAACTGAGTGTTTTCTGAATTGAGGTTAAGTCTTGTATCTTTTGGATCAAATAGTGAACTTATAAGTCAAAAAAAAAAAAAAAAAAAAAAAAAAGAAGGCTATTAAGTGGCACCATAAAAATAATTAAAACTTCAATGCCCCCCTCTTAGGAAGACACACAATCCACAAAAAAAAAAAAAAAAAAAAAAATTGTACGATGGCGTTACTGGAGTGGATGCTGCGTAGTTTGGGAAACCTGCCACGCTGCCAGGATCTGAAGACGCACAGGCAGCGATCTCAGTGTCCGCAGCCACCCCCAGGCAGCAGCCTGCTGTCCCTATGCGGGGCTGACGCTCAGGGTGCCCGTGCGAGCCCTCTTGTAGCTACAGAGGCCAGAGATAATGTGTGCTCATCTCAGGACGTCTCAAAAAATTTGTCATTCAGATATTTATCAAGTTTTCTTTTTTTGGAAGAGTGTAGACTTCTTCGCGAACTCAGCATGGCTCAGGGGATGTTTAGTTCAAAATACCCATTCAGTTCAGCTACGTGTTTCCCCTTTCGTAATTCTTTTTTTTTTTTGGGGGGGTTCATTAATGTAATCAGTCCATTCCACGAGACATCACCAGAACCCGCAATGGCTCTGGTGCTTACTGCCCTCAGCATTTTGGAAAGTCTTAGAGAAACTCATCTTTTCTTCTGGTGGTGCTTACAGGAAAGTTCTGGGTGCTCAAGTGGAGAGCATGTGCTTCCCACCTGGCTGTGCTAACGGAACAGACAGCAAGCAAGAGCCTGGAAGCGTGGCCATGGTGCAAGCGATGCGCGGCCCTGCGAGTCTCGCCGCTGAGCATCGTGGGAGCTGCGGAAGCTTTCCCTCTGTCAAGATGCTCCCTGGTACACCATTAATTCTGCGCAGGATAAAAGTGGAAATAAAGATGTAGGTGGAGTGAGGCAAGACACTCCGAGTAAGTTTGTGCCCTGTGATGGTCCCACAGCTGGCCTGGGAGGAGGAGGAGGAAGTTGAGCTGCAATGTTCGCCAGGTTCTGTGGTGTGAATTTTCTCCCTCTGACTCCCTCTGGGTGACCTGTCATTTTTGAGCTGCTTTGGCAATTTCCTGAGAATTTAACAATCAGTTCAGTGAAGTCTTTGGAGCTATCTCCGGCATTTGTTGGAGGAGCGTCCCCTCTGTCTAACATCCTCAAGTCCCAACAAGTTTTTTAAGCATTAGAGCATGTTTACAGTATATAATGAATCTGTACACTATGGGTAGTTGGTACATATGCTGACCTTTCTTAATCCTATTTATTTACTTATGTGTTTGGTACAGGGTCTTGCTATGCAGCTTGGACTCAAAGTAATATTTCTGTCTCAGCCTCCCCAGCGCTGGGGTTACAGGCATGCACCACCACATCCAGTTTCAGTGGTTGGCTTGGCGTGGGCTAGCACAGCATGTGGTACCAGTCGTGGAATCTGGGTTCTTGAACTTGCCAGGTAGGTACTTACACTGCTGAGCTATCTCCCTAGCATCTTAATCCTTTTTATATCTCTTTCCTTTCCCCTCTCCCTCAACCTTTTGGTCCCTTTGACATTTATAAAATATATAAGTTCACATATTTTATCTCCCTCTTTCCTATTGTCTATATTTTATTTTGCACTTTCATTTTTTTTATACTTTAGGTTTCTCATGTAAGAGAAATCATGCAATACTTAAGTCTGTGTGTCTGATTTATTCCGAATCCTATTAAAGGTGTAGCAACAAGAACACCATGACATGTAGGAACTTGCCCAGTTAACTGCTTCCTTGGCAGTGGGGCCAACATGTGTGCCCTGACCAATCTGACCACAGACTTGGCTTTTTCACTTCCCTACTGAAAGGAAATGGACAAACTGAAAGGACAGAAGAAAAGCAAAAGGAGCAAGGTGACATAAGGTCCTGAGTTTGGCCCCTGGCACCACCAAAAAACAAAACAACACAGAAAGGGAAAGTAACAGGCTAAGGTCTCTTCTATGCTCCCTGCCACCCTGTATTGTACAAGAGCAGAGGTCAGCACTGCAAACAATGGGATTAAATCTGGGCCGATCACCTGGCTTTGGACCCCCTAGTGGGTCCAACTTTAACATTTTTTAAAAAATAATTTTTTATTTTTATTTTTTCTTGTTTCAGATCCTTTGTTTATTCACTCATTTTTATGGCCGGCTCAGCCTGCCCCGAGGGCAGGGCTGGCACAGCACGTGGTGCCGGGGATCGAACCACGGTCCCTGAAGCCGCCCAAGCTTTCCCAAGCAGGTGCTTTAGACCACTGAGCCATCCCCCCGGGTCCCAACTTTAACATTTTTTAAAGGATTCAGAACAAGACAAGACAAGAGAAAGAACATGTGGCCAAGGCTGAATGTGACTGACAAAACTATTGCATCTAAACTAAAGTATCTATTCTGTAACCCTCTTCTCCTGCATAGACCTGGCATGATTCTTGGGTCAGAGGCAGAAAAGAAAGAAATGGAGGATCAACTTCTGTTGCCACAAGTTCTTGGCATGAACCCTAAGACATGCTTTGAACTCATTGTCCCTATGTTAGTCAGAAAAGATGTGGGCTCAAAGCTAATTCGCTTCTCTAAATTCCCAGTGAGGAAATGGCAGAGATGAGGGTGGGACTTAGGTCTCTCAGGCTATATGTGTTTGTGCCATGCCACAGAGAGCTCTTTCCTCCAGGATTCGGCTTCCACAAGCCGTGTTCCTGAGCAGTTCACTAGAAGCTCAGAGCTTGGAGGGAGAAGAAGATGAGACCTGTACCACAACGTGCAGCTAGGAAATCTTGGCAGCAGCATTTGAAGCAAGCTGAGGGCATAACAGGGGGTTGGAAGAAGAGTGCTCAGCTTAGTCACTAAACTGGGCTCTAAATTATACAAAGAAGCTGATGATGGCCGGGTGTGGTGGCGCATGCCTGTAATCCCAGCACTCGGGAGGCTGAGGCAGGAGGAATCGGTGCGAGTTCGAGACCAGCCTGGGCTACAAAAGTGAGCTCAAGGACAGTCTGAACTGCATAGCGAGACCCTGTCTCAAAAAGACAAAAAAAAAAAAAAAACAAAGAAGCTGATGATGAACTGGTCTTACAGGATGCTATCAGCAAAGGACAGGAAAAAAACTTAGGAAAAGCATGCAGCAGTGGGCCCTCTGGGAACCAGTAGGGGTTTTTCATGGTTGCAGTGCAGGCCTCATGGGGGAACAGAGCAGGGTGTCCCTAGGCCAGAGCTGGCTTGCAGAGGACCAAGTTCACAACCACATACCTGGATACCTTTTAGTTTCCCTTGGCAAGACCACTGAGCAGAGAGAAGGAACACAGATGTGGCCACAGGTGTCTGGTGACACTCATAGTGTCTTATACAATGAAAACAAGATCTGTCACGACCATGGCGCAATTCGGCATTGTGTCACTGTGTATAAAATATCCAATGGAATAACCAGAGTCTCTCCTACAAATATCAATGAGCACCCAAAGCAGGATGGTGCAGGTGCTTAGCCTGGCTGTTGGGCGCAGAGCCCATTCCCACTGCTTGTCCTGCTGCTAGCACAGAGTCACAGCTGGGGCTCTGTGGGTGCCAGGCCCCAGCATCACCTGGACGAGGCTGGTGACCCCCAGTGGGAGGACCAGGGTGAGCCTCACGGCAGAGGAGGGGACAGCCAAAAGCCTTGTGCTCTTTTCTGTTGGCTCACGGCAGCTGCTGAGCCTCCTCGGTGCGCCTGTCCCCTCCAGGTGGCCCGATGTGGCTTCAGCCTCTGATGGGTGGGTGACCTGGCCATTTGGCTCTGGTAGCTCCACTTTCTCCTTGTCCTGTGTCTTGGGTAGAAAAGGCATCCACGGCTGATAATCTGTGCCCTGCCTCGCCCCTTTTCTCTTCCTGGCATGCTAGCATTGTTCCACTTGTGTAACTGATTTCTCTGTCTAAAGTCTCTCTGCTTTCAGTACATAGGCTGGTAGATAGCTTTTTTCTAGTTATTTTCTATTCCATCAGACTGACTGAGCTGCTGTAGCAAACACATAGACTGAGTGGCTTAAACAGTAGGGATTTATCTCCTCCCAGGTCCGGAAGCAGTACATCCAAGATTAGAGCTCCAGCATGGCGGGCTCTGGGGAAGGTCCTCTGCCTAGCCAGCCTGGAGTCCCTCCTGCCGTGCTCTCACAGCACCCAGGTGTGAGCAGGTACTAGCCCTGTCATGGGGACCCACCCCTAGGCACCCCAAAGCACTACGTCTAAGTGCTGTCGCACTGGGCATTAGGGGCTAGCCATTTTGAGGGGACACAAACATTCAGTCTATAGCATAGGCTTCTCTATACTCAGTACTTTCACAAATTAGGAAACTGAGACAGGAGAGTATTTTTCCAAAGTCTTCTTTTGTTGTTTTGGTTGGGGGGTACCAGGGTGTCTTTTGTGACTTTTCTCTTGTTGCTGGGACAAACACTCGACACTCAAAATGAAGGAAGGAAAGGTTTATTTAGCTGACAGTTACTGGAGGTTTCAGTCCACACTCAGCTGGATCCAAGGCTGAGTGGAGCAGGGCAGAGAGCATCCAGCTCATGGTGGCGGGACAGCAACAAAATGGGCAACAGAGGTGACCGACCAACCAGGGCAACAGAGAGAGAGAGAGAGAGAGAGAGAGAGAGAGAGAGAGAGAGAGAGAGAGAGAGAGAGTCTGTTTTTCTCTCACTTATATCCCATTCAGGCTCTCTACCTCAGGATATCCACCTCAGACCACATCCACAATCCCAGCAGTACTACAATCTATAATCCCAGCACTACTAAGACACATAATCCCAGTGGATCCTGAGTTAGTCTCAAACTCTGCAAGTCCCTGCTCCATGACTGCATGAGGCTTTGGGGGACAACTAGGCAGGAACCATGACACAGGGATTGGACTCAGGACCTTGCACTTGCCAGGCAAGCACTTACTCCACTGAGCTATCTCCCTGGCCCCCAAAGTCTTAATGTAATCACGACTCAAATGCAAGTCCATACTTCTGGTGGCGCGCTGCTCCCGTGCCGGGTCACCTCGCACTGTGCCTACGTGAGAATCCGGAGCTTACCTATGCGTTTGATCATGCCACGTGCGAGCTTCTCAGACTTGTACTTGCTTGTGGGAAATAGCCTATGCTCTTGAAGTCATGACAATATTGATGGGATATTGAAAAATATAGAAGAAATATTTATATATTTGTTTACAGTTGACAAAGAGCTCACCTACCCATTACCTCATGCCGTTAATTGATTTTTACCACAGATATCCAGATAGGAGGACAGATCTAGCCAGAAACTGAAAGTCAGAGAGAGCACCACTGATCGCTTCACCTCATACAGCCAGTGGGTGACAAGGACCACAGAAGCCCGACCTGCTGGCTGCGTCCTGGCTCTTCTCACATCAGGTAGGACTGCAGTGTTTGTTAGCGATCGGTCACCACTGCTGTGGCCCGGGGAGCAGGAGCCACTTCAGGCTTTCTCAGCATCCTCAGATTCACCTTCTGTTTTGCAGACGAGAGATCTGTGGGTGCTGGTATGCCACGTTGCACTTTGAAGTTACCTACTGCAGGGGAAGCTCTGTTCACCAGGGAAGGGGCTCCTGTGGGCCCTGGGAAAGCAGGGTGTGCACGGAGCACCTCCAGAGCACTCGCTGCCCACAACTGGCTCCGCTGACGCCTTCAGGATCCCCTGTGTGTAAAAACAGAGCCTCTAAAGCACTTGAGAGCATGGCGTGCCCTTAAAGAGGTTGAAAACCACTCCTCCCTTTTGTTTGCACTCCGGCTTGCCTTAGCAGGACCTCTCCTTAGACTCTAAGGTTTAGAGGAAGCATAAAAAGCGTATTAAAGATAATGTGGATGCAGATGTCATTCAGCTTTCGTGTAGTATCCAGTTGCACACAACTCTTCAGGACATAGAATATTTGACTAGCAAGTTGCTTTTTCTCTGTGTACTGCAGTGTGTCAAGCAGTTTCAGGAAAGAGATAGGTTACTGAGAAAGGAGGCAGAATCCCCAGAAGTGCACTGTGCAGCTTAGGGGCTCAGGAGCACGGGCGGTACCTGCAGCAGCAGCCAACCGAATGGTAGCAGCAGCGCCCACACAGCCCAAGCCGTGGCTCCTCATGTTCTGTGCATGTCTTTGCGGAATCCTGTCCCCTTGAGTCCTTTTAATCAATTAGTGTGACAGACGGGAAGGAAGGGATGGCCATGGTGAGGTTTGAGTGAATACAGAAGCACTTGGGGTCCAGCTGGCCAGAACTGCTTTCTCTCTGAGAGAAGGTAAGCTGCCTGATGTTGACAAGAAGCCAAGCGCTGTCACCGTGCGGGTGAGTGTGCAAGTAGGCCCCGAACTTGTCACGCCTCTGGTGACAAGAACCTGGTCTCGGGTAGCTCTAAGCAGAGAACGCAGCTGAGTTGTGCCTGCACCTCCTACGCACGAGTACTGTGCGACCTCAGTGTGTATTGCTTAGTGTATATGTATCTACTTCAGTGTATAGTGTTTATATTGCCACCACTGCTAAGCGTGGCAATGCTTACACAGCAATAGAAAACTAACACAGCTTTGGGGCACTGGGCACTAATAGAGCCCCTCCTGGAGAGGAGAAAAGCAGAACTGACAAAGAGCCACAAGAGACAGCTCTACGGTCCACATTTCTGAAGTTTATCTGTTCCCACGCATTCACTAATGAGACAGCACTCTCTTGCCTCTCAAGCGTTTATGCATGCATTCCATAAATATTCATTATATGTCCCTCCGCAATGGGAGTTAAGAGTTTGGCGGAAACATCGACTTGCACTTTACACTCGTACCAGCTTACAGTTCTTAAGAGCAGTATTCAAAATGTGTGAGTCCAAGGGCCAGTCAGATACCTCAGTGGACTAAAGCACCTGCTTAGGCAGAGAACAGTGGCTGGGGTTTGATTTCTGGTGTGCCGTGCCGTGCCAGCCCTACCCCCAGGGCATGCTGAGGTAGCAGTTGAGACTGGGCAGGGTGGTGCTGTGCCTGTAATTCCAGCGCTTGGGTGGCTCAATGCAGGAGAATCACTGGGTGTCTGATCTGCATAGTGAGACCCTGTAGACCCTGTGCTAAATACATTAAAAAACAAAACTCCAACTAGGGTGTCTGGAGCATCAGTCCTGACTGGCTATTCATACATACAGCTGACAATCTAGTGAGGACTAGACAGTGAGATGCAATGTTAAGCATAATTATATAATCCCGTGTATGATAAGGACAGGGGTACAGCACCACAGAGAGCATTGGTTGCAGTGCCTAACCTGCTAGGGATGAGCGAGGCTCTTAGAGGAAGTGAGGCTGAGTGGCCGAGGAGGAGCTCCCAGGAGGCAGCAGCGGAGGTGGAGAACAGGTTGAGAGTAAGCTTTCGTCAGAGGAAATAGCATGCCAGAGTGCAGGAGGCATGAGCTGGCCAGTGTTGGGGGTACAGGCTGTGGGCAAAGAGGGCCACGGGCTGGCAGAAGACAGCTTAGGCAAGACCCGGTGAGATCATCTCTGACTTATTATTATTCTGAAAAATTTTGACAGGAGCAGAAAGAATGATTTTCTGTCTCTCCTAGGAAAGGTGAAATTGGAGAAAAGATACAGAGGCCTGGTGCATTTTGGGGGTCCTGGTCCTGGTAGAGTACGAGGGAGGCGGGGCGCAAGCAAGCCCATGGCCATGGGGGCTGGGACACAAGAAAGGCCACTTGGCTGGCAGAAAAGCTGGGTCTGGATAGGAAGAGATGGGGGTTACCACCCCGAGGCCTAAAAGCCCAACAGGGAGGGGTATCTGCAGCTCACCCTAGATACAGGGAGACGGGCCACCAGCTTCTTAGCGACCCAGCAAGGGGGCTCTGACTACCTCAGCGTAGCTATTTATTTATTTTTAATGAAGAATACAGTAGATTTGTAAGGCTTTCATGTGCCCCAAGTGTTGCAAAGCAGAGACAGCCTCCGAGCCCAAAGTCTAGCATTGTGGTGGCCCTGGTCCCATGAGGGTGGCATGAACCTTCACCCACCTTACAGAGCAGACAGCAGGAGAGGCAAGGACAGCAGGAGAGGTAAGGACAGCATGCCGGGGCTGGCACTCGCGGCCTCCATCTTTGAAGGCTGGTTATTTTGCACCCAGGTCTTATTTCAGGAGAGAAGGGTAGGAGTCAACTTCGTGACCTGGTCCGAGAACATAAATGGTGAGGAAAAGGAGTTCCCTAGCAAGGAGGACCTAAGGCTGCAACTGAGAGGGGCAGTCTAGCCTGGGTTGGAGGGGTTGGAACAGCATCCTGCGGGGGCTTTTCCTGTGCTTTGATGAGAAGCTTGCATCACTAAGGACATTGTTAGGTCAAGCGGCCCACAGACTCATCATACACTTTTTAAAAACATCTACTTTACTTTATCCAGTTTGCTGAAGTCCTTGGGTGGCATTGTTGCACTTACTGTGAATTGCTTCTGTAAGGGACAGCAGCTTTAATTTCATTCATTTCCTGTTTTCTCCTCCCAGGAACCCGTAGCATCCAATGTAGGTTGCCACCCGATTGCCTGGGAGGGTGGATAAAGGGACAAACTTGGCAGAGTAGCGCTCAGGGCGTGACCGGCCAATGGTCCTGGGAGGGAGTGTGGGTGAGAGAGAAAGGGCCTGACCCACAATGCCTGCCGTAGCTGTGGCTTCCGTGTCTACTCCCAGTGGTGTGGCCTGCGTCATGCTGTCGGCCTGAGGCTACCGCCCTGGCTGAGTGCGGAGCTCTTCTCTTGCCTTGTAGCAGCCTGGTTGTTTATCTGACTCCTCATTTCCTGCGTGGCTTAGGCTGGGACGAACGTTTCAACATCAGTGCACCAGTCTAAGTGTATTTAACAAGGCCAGAGACTGCTGAGTGCTTGGATTCTTCCTGCCTTAAAGATGGACCAGGTACCAAGAGTGAAGCCTGCCTGGCCTTGGAGACACCAGTTCTGAGGTCACGGACTACAGACGCCGATCCCTTTGAGATGTTCTGTGAGAAAGTTGATGGTTGCATTTTTAAAGAACTTAATCTTTTTACCATTTAAAATGTTTCTAGGAGAGTTCTTCCAAGCTGACAGCCAAAAGCGAAGCATAGCACAGCGCTTCATGCCTCCCATCCCCGAAGGAAATCTGTTTCCTCTCTGATGAAGTAGAGCTAATGATCACTCCTACCAAGTCGCTATGCGATGACGGGTAGGTGACACAACCCACCTTGCTGTGCCCATTGGGAAGCTGTCGCTGTAGGCTCGGTCCGGGAAAGGCAAAGAAGGTAAACTGGAGCAGCCCGCTTGAACTTCAGGGGTGCAAAGCAGTGTGGCTGGGGTAGGACACCGAATTCCATTATTTACTAGATATTTGACATAGAAGCTACTTTAATCTTGGAGCCTCCGTTTTCTCATCTACAAAATGGGAGTAAAAACAATATCTGCTCGACCAGGTTGTCTTGAAAGTTCAAGGGGGCCGTGCCCCGAGGCAGAGGCTGGCTGGACAGGAGACACCCTCGCCTCCTCTTCTTCACACATCACCTTCGGCCTGTCTCTTCCAGGCTTCCAGAATCCAGACGAGGCTCTGTGACCGAGTTCTGGTCACGGAGGAGGAGTGGCGCCGATGTGTGTTTGTAATCTAAGCCTTGCCTGAAGCTCTGCCTTGTGGTCCTCTGCACCCTCTGTGTTCTCGCTGCTGGGTGGCTGCACAGGATGCAAGGGAGAAAGAACCCCAGGCCTGCGCGGCTGCTGAAGGCTCCCGGGTTCCTGGCCACCCTGTCCTGATGACATGCCACCCTCAGTTGGCTTCTGGCCCGAATACTGGGATCTGCAGATGAAGCAGTTTGCCTTCACATATGTGCATAAGTGTATAGAAAATTTGCTGTTAGTGTTATTATGATGATTTATAAAGTTTACTATCAGAAGTATATCTTCGCTCTTGATTTTCAGATTGACTCCTAATCTCTAGAATCCTAAGCTTCTCCAGAGGAGGCTGAAGTCCGTGTGATCACACAGAACGCAGTATATGCCTGCATGCTCACCTCCTCACAGGCTGTGGCCTGTGACCCTTTGTTTCTTAAGATGCCAGTAATACCCAGAGTTGAAGCACCGGGAGGGCTCTGCCTCATTCCTGGTAACCTCACCTTGACACTCTGGGCTCTCGGAAAGAGAAGGAAGGTTAAGGATAGCATTGCATCGTGAAAGCCAGCGGTGGGCTTGTACGGTGCTGCCTGAGGCCTCCTGAAGGCCCCCTCCCCTCCCCTCCCCCCCACCGCTCCACCCCCCTCCCCCCAGTGTGACACTAGCTCCTGGCATGGGTTCTCGCGTCCTGCTCTCACAGGGAGAGATGTGCAAAACTTCTGTGGTGACCATCTGTGGTTGGCTCTGCTCACCTCTGCCTCCTCTTATTTTGGGACATGGTGTTAATATTTAACAAAAGAGACTGAATTAGGTCAAAACTCAGGCCACTGAGAGCTCAGTGTCCCCTCCATCATGACATGCGCGTGCACCTCCCGCCGCCATTTTTGCTGAGCTCGAACCTGTGCGTTCATTTTCTTGCAGACTTCAGGTAGCTCCTCAGTCAGCTGGAGTCCGCAGAAGAAAAGGAAGGGCTCTCTGGCGGCAACCGTAGCAGTGCCTGACCTTTGTAAACTTAATTCCAATGCACTTTCAGGAGCCTACTCTGTGGCATCTTGAAGGCAACTGGGCTTCTGCTACTTTTCACAGGCTTGGCCGCTGGTTCAGAGAGCTGAGCGAATGCTTGAGAACGAGCAGGGGCCTGGTCCTCCTCCCTTCTGAGCTTAGCCTCGTTCCTTTTTGTTTTAAGAAGAGAAATAACATAAAATGGAATTTCAAAAGAAGATACCAAGAGAATAACAATAATAACTACAATGTGTACTTTTATCTGCAGAGTAGCTAGTCCACACTCCTCTGAGCTGGGAGCGCACAGTCCCGTGGTTCTGTAGTCCACACCTCTCTGTGTCGGGAGTGCATGACGCACAGTTCTCTAGTCTACACTGCATGGCCAGCCAGGCTGCCTCGCAGTAGTTCCGGATGTAAGCCGAGTCTTGCAGAAGGAAGCAGCTGGGGCCACAAGCTCTGTCTTTGGTGCCTCTGATACATCCAGCAGAGGCTCCTTGAAGTTGTTCTCAGGTGTCTAGCTAGCCCTGAGGGCTCTAAGGCCTGACCCTGGATTTTTCCACCTGAACATGTCATTAGGTCTGATTATGTGCCAGACCAGCTCACAGGCAAGATTTTGTAACTGTACCTTTTCATTCATTATTATTTTTAGGGCAGATGTGTTTCTCATTGGCTAGGGCTCCTCCCTGGCCTCGGCTCGCTCTGGACCGCCTGCCTGGCAGCCTGCCAGGCATCATGCTTGCCCGGGTGCTGTTGCTCACCTCTCCTGAGCAGAGGGTACAACCGTGGGCCAAGGTCGCCTTTGTTCTTTCATAGGAGGTTGTGCTTTCTTTGGCCTGGACAGCAAGGAAGAAGTTATTAAGTGCTTTGCAGGGTGGGGTCCTGAGACACACAGCTGATCTTGGAAGCCACACACATCACTCTATGTTGTCCTTGTGAGGCCAGCATTTTTAAATTTTTGTCTGACATGGTGAATAGTAAGTATGGCCTGGAAATGGAGCCGGGACGCGTCATACACAAGGCAAAGCAGCCTGACTCACAATCACAGGCCCTTGCCCAGCCCAGGTGCTGGTAGGGGCAGAAAGAAAAACGGAGTGTGAGGCGAGACAGATTGGGCCACCAAGCCTGCAGGTGACCCTCGGGCATGGGCGGGTGAGGGTGGCATGAGAGACAGCCAAGGTCAACAGAGGGATGCGTTACTTAAGTCTTGCTAAATGATTCAAATCATGGCCTCATTCCCTCCTCTCATCTCCCTAGTCTCTGCTAACCAGAGTCCTACACTCAGCTGCCATAAGATCAACCTTTCTGGATACCACCTGCCTCCTGCAGTACCTGGCTTTCTGTGCCTGGATGACATCACTGAGCAGAATGACCTCCAGCTCCATCCGGGTTGTCGCAAATGGCAGAGTTTGTTCGTTTTCGTGGCCGAACAGCATTCTCCTGTGGGTGATCATCACGGCTTCTTCATCCTTCCGTCAGCCAGTGCTCAGGCTGCTTCCATTTCTTGTACAAGTAAGGGCATGCAGGGATCATTTTGACATACTGGGCTCGCGTCCTTTGGATGGACACTCAGTGCTGAAATTGCTGAATTATATGGTAGTTTCTGTGGCATGACGCAGTAAGTGCATACTGAGAACATCTCGTGGTGCACTGTTGGTAGGATCGACTCTTACGCTATTCTCCTGGTATCTTCTTTTGAAATTCCATTTTATGTTATTTCTCTTCTTAAAACAAAAAGGAACGGAGGCTAAGCTCAGAAGGGAGGAAGACCAGGCCCCTGCTCGGTCTCAAGCATTCGCTGAGCTCTCTGAACCAGGGGCCAAGCCTGTGAAAAGTAGCAGAAGCCCAGTTGCCTTCAAGACGCCACAGAGTAGGCTCCTGAAAGTGCACTGGAATTAAGTTTACAAAGGTCAGACACTGCTACGGTTGCCGCCAGAGAGCCCTTCCTTTTCTTCTGCGGACTCCAGCTGACTGAGGAGCTACCTGAAGTCGGTGAGAAAATGAACGCACAGGTTCTTAAAATTGATTGAAACATTAAGAACAATATACAGCCTAACAGCTGAGGCCAACGGCTTCTTCAGTGACTCCCCCTAGGGGGCTTCAGCCATTCCCCTTGTGATCCTACAGTTCCTATGATATGTGCCACAGGTGCCAAACAGTTCACTGTCTGCTGACGGTGGGCGTGGCCTCGGTGCTGCCTGCAGCCTGTCTGTCCTCAGATTCTCACCTCTCCTCCTGACTTCTTCAAGAGGCCTTCGCCCCTCTCCACTCGCAAGACGGAGTAGTCTCCTTCACCACCTGCTATCCACCGCCAACCTAATTTTCCTTGGAGAGACATAAAATCCTCCATGCCAAGAATCTCCCAGAAGCAGCACATTCACTAAGAGTCGGGGAGCTGGGGGTAGGGTGAAGGAGGACACCGTCCCCCCACAGCTCCCATGGCTGTCTTCCAGCTATTTTCTTCCTGCTGCTTTCTTTTTTTTTTTTTTTTTTTTTTTTTTTTGTCTTTTTGAGACAGGGTCTCGCTATGCAGTTGAGGCTGGTCCTGAGCTCACTTTTGTAGCCCAGGCTGGTCTCAAACTCGCACCAATCCTCCTGCCTCAGCCTCCCGAGTGCTGGGATTACAGGCGTGCGCCACTGCTGCTTTCTCTTTCCCACATGGCTAGGCTTTCACCTTCTGCACTTCAGTGTGCAGTTACTTTCCAACACCCTTTTCTCCTCTGACATGATTTGACTGTGGCGATTTCCCAGTTTTATCTCTGCAAAATACATATTCCTACATTTGAATGATTTACAGTATGTTTTCATAAACATTGTTATAGAGAAATTGTAACAACAAGGGCTAAGGGCTGTGAAACTCCAATTGTAATTCAGACAGTATTTGGCAGTGCTGGGCCTAAAATCTAGTTGTTGTATACTACGTTTGGTGTTCATCTACCTCTCAGGAAGATCCAGGGACTTTTGCAGAATGAGGAAGGACACAGGGATCCGGCCTCTGAGGAAGTGGTCAAAGAAGATCAGAGGTGGACAGAGGCTGTGGCTGGAAACACCACAGATCTCAGAGGAAGTGTCTCGGGTGAAGGCGCCCACGTCTTTGCTCTCTCAGACCCCAGCATTTGCCTGTTTGCTTTCATTTCTTTTCCAGCAACTGCAGCTCTGACCACAGCTGGTCTTCACCTACTCGCCCACTTCCCACTCTTCGGCCAGCATTTCTTGGCGTGTACAGCAGCCCAGGCCGCGCGCTTTTCTTTCTTTGGCCCTCTTCGGAGGAGGCCAGGGCTCCTGCGTAGCCTCAAGTTCTGGGAGCCAGCGACCGCCTTTTGGTGCATCCTCACCACAGGGAATTAAACTGTGTCTGCTCTGCAGCTGAGCCATCTCCTGCGCTTCACAGTCATCCTCAGGCTAAGAGCAAGGCCACACGTTCTCTTCTTACATATGTAGGATCAAGGAAGACATCTTTCCACACCAGAGCAGCACTCCACAGCCTGTCATCTAAGAATCTGCAGGCCCGAGCTGGACGTGGTGAGGTTCTCACTCATCAGCCTTTCCCCTTTGCATGCTTTCCACGCCAGGCGTCAGGTGGTGTGCCCCACCCTCCCTGGTTGTTCCTTCTCGGGCTCTTTTGAAATTTTCTTCTGTTCTCATTGGAGGGCTCCAGGGCTCAGCTCTTTGCTCTCTTTGCTTCGCTAATTGTACCGCCTTCCACAGGGATCTCATTCACTCTCACGCCCTTCAATACCACCTATAGGCCAACAACTGCCACATTTATTTCTCCATCCTAAATCCAGGCTAGTGTGTCTAATGGTGTAATCAACATTGCCACTTTGATGTTTAATCGATACACGAAGCCTAATGTGTCCCACAGAAACTCTTAGTCTTTCCTCAAAGGCTGCTTGTTTCTAGCCGCTAGCTCAACCTTTCCAGCAGCTCAGACACAAGAGCTGGGAGCCTTCCTAGGTGCGAGACCTCCTCCCGAGCACCGGTTCACTTCCTCACCTTGAGCTGACCCAGTCTGCCACATCTGCCCTGGCCCAGTCTCGGAGAATTCTCATTCGTGTCGCATTCTGTTCTGGTATTATTTCCCCTCCCCTTAATCTTTGTCCTCATTAGTGACAGCACTTCTTAGCTAGCCTCCCTGTCTTCTGTCATTTATTCTTCATACGGTTTCCCGAGGGGCTCCTCTAAATGTCAGCTGAATCGTGTGGACTCCACTTCTCACTCAGACCTTATCCCCCCACCCTCTTGGTAGTGAGTAAGAGCCAAAGTCTTTGGATTTGGTGAGGCAAACTGAGCACATGATCACCGCACATTTCCTGCCCTCCCTCTATCTGCCTTCTCTGCAGAGCAGCTATGTAGTGTCTCCCAGCAAGGATCAATTTACCTGGAATCTGGGCTGGTCTCCTGATTTACTTTGTCCAGAAGAGTGCAGCTGAAATGGCAGAGTGCCACCCTGGCTTGGTCTTTCTTAGGACACTGTTGCGTCCTTATAAACAAGCCTGAGCTAGCCCTCAGGACAGTGAGGCATTGTCCAGCCACTCCTACCCCAGCCGGAAGCAGTCAGAAGTGGGAATGAGGCTATCTGAGTCCAGTCAGCCTCAGGCCAAACTGACACGGACCCTCCGTGAGCAGGTCTCCCTGTCCTGAGTAAGTCCAGCCGAAGTTATCAAACCTCAGAGGAGCCTTCGAGCCGTGAACAGTGGGATGTGAGAGTTGGTGCCGGCCACCCGGCCTTGTGCTTGTTTTCATGCAGAGCATCATGGTAACAAGGGATGCGAATGGCCTACGGGCCCATGTGCATCCTACAGCCCCCCTCACGCACGCAGCCCACAAGGCCCTGCAGAGCACAGCATCCCTCACGTTTCCCACATTCTATTTTTACCACTGTCCAGAAACCCTCACTGCATTTTCCTTGACCACACCAGGCATGTTCCGTCCTCTGAAACTTTGTGCTTGCTATTTGCTTTGCCTGAAATAATTTTCTCACGTGTCTCTATGGCCATTCTTCTCACTTCCACTAAGACCTGACTAGGTGACAATTCAGCCAGAGCATAATGCAAACAATATTTTAAATATTATTGCCTGGGGAGTGGGAAACCACGATGTGCAAGGGGGCAGAGCAAGGGCCCTGGCAGCTGCTGAGGCTTGCTCATCTTCATAAACGGAATGAGATAGGAAGGGCTTCAAGAAAGGAGCCAGCTCACTGCAGCGGGCCCCGCGGAGAGGCTTCAGGAGGAGTCTATCAGCAACCAGTAAGGAGAAGCGTAATGTTTGAGCAAGGACGATAGCCAGGTCTGCTTGTCTGTCCCCACCTCATCGTCCCCCTCCTTTACTCTAACGCACACTTGCCACTCCAACTGATCGGTAATATATTTATCGACGGCATGCTTTACCATTTTCTTGACTCCTTATTTTTCTGGTTCCAGCAGCCACTCTCTGGACCGTGAGCTTGCCAGGCAGGCACTTGTGCCACTGAGCTATGTCTCTGGTTCCCAACTCCTAATTCTCTTCTACCATGGTGACATCCAGTAGAGATTTCTGTAATAATGGGAATATTCTATTTTTGAGCTCCCTAATGTAGTAGCTTTAACCCCACATGGCTACTGAGCACCTGCAATGTGACTACGGTAACTGAGGAAGCTCTTACTATTATTTGATTCTAAGTACTATAAACTTAAATAGCTGCATGTAGCTTGCAGCTATCAATGTCAGAACTCTAGACTAAGGGTTTGGGCTTTCGTAGCTTACTTATTACTATAGGCCAGTGTTTAGAAGAGCATTTTGCTTCCAGAGGCCTTTTCGATACCCACTGGCCACAAAGGTGAATGAGTGACTGGGTGTGGTAGGCAGGAGAACACCAGATTGAAAAGAAGGGTCCACACTCAGATGCTTTGTATGCGTGCCAGCTGTGGCCACGATGGAGGGGAGTCGGGGGGACAGAAGGAGAGCTTTTCAACAGGCCCTCATGTCAGTCTCCCAGTTTAGCAAGATGTAATGAGTGAGGACAGATTTTGTATCTGCCAGGGCACATTATCTCTCACCTTCGCTTCAACTGGTTCACAATAGGCTGGGCACAGGAGGTCAGTTTCCCTGCCACGTCTTGTGGACTATCAGTAGTGGGAAGAGGCTGCAGCTCTGTTTGCTGAGCTCCAGGCCCTAAGCACACCTTCGAGAGAATCCTGAACTTTCTGATGATGCCCTTGTAAGCACAGAAAGGATCACACTTTTTGGCATTCTTTTTTAAATTTTTAACTCATCATTAGCTTTATTGAAAATCAATAATAATTACATAGTAAATTAAAAATTGTAGACAAATATTGAAATGTGGAAGACATAAGATATAAACAGAGTGAGTTTTAGAGAAATCTTTCTGAAATGAATACATAACATACTATTAATAATAGATTGCATATTGTAAAAAATTTTCAAACTTAAATGAATATAATAATAAAATTGTCTAAAATACGCATGAAGGAGAAAGAGTTTATAGATCAGTTATATAATAGTTTACTCTGTGCCAAATCAAGAAACATATTCATATAATTGGAATTTTCAAAGTAGAATGGGGTAGGCAATAAATATTTAAAGACTTAAAATTTCTAGATTTAGTTGAAATTATAGTGCCACATTTCCAAGAAAAACATACCCTTTGCACAAGAAAAATGAGTAAAATCATACCAAGATGCACAAAAATGAAATTGTCCAAAAACTAACTGTAAAGAAAAAAAATCATTAAAGCATCTACATTAAAAATATTAGCTATGGCAAAACAAAATTAAATAGCATCTTATGACACATTAGAAAAGAAAAGAAAAGAAAAAAAGATCCAGTGGTTAAGATCTATTTATACAAAGGACTGAAAAAAAATTACTGATCTGTCCTCACTGAATTTTATACTTAGCAAAGATACCTTTGAAAACTAAAAGTAAAATGCTTTCCAGTTATACAAACTGAAAATATTCTAGTATCTCCAGACACAGCATATAGAAAATAACAAAGAACGTAATCCAGAAGGCAAGACCAGTTGCTGTGTGGTCAGATAAAGAGTAAAAAGCTCTCAAATTGGTAGTTATGTAAGACTATGTAAAATATAATTATATTAGACAAACCCATTTAAAAGGTCATTGAAGATTTCCACAAAGCAGTGTCAATCTTATGTCAGGCTACATACATATTTTATTATATATATATATATATATATATATATATATATATATATATATATTTGTGTGTGTGTGTATGTAAAAGACAAGGAAGAGCTAATATAAAGTCAATGGAAAGTGGAAATACATTTTTAAAAATTTCTCATACAAGGAGAAAATATCCTACTATATCTTTTAAGTAGATTATAACTCAAAGAAACAATATAAATCATTAAAAAAAACTAAAAATATTCAGAAAATTAAATTCTAATTAACTCGAAATTAAATTTAAAATTCCAAAATAATATTCAAAAATTAAAAATAAATTATAAGTCCAATTAAGAAGCCAGAATGGGCCAGGCGTGGTGGTGCATGCCTGTAATCCCAGCACTCAGGAGGCTGAGGCAGGAGGATCGGTGTGAGTTCA